>PVHY01016280.1:0-34120 GCA_004024945.1 Uropsilus gracilis | reverse complement strand
GTGGAGATACAATTTTCATGCAGTAAGATGCAAAGAACTCAAGTGTTCAGAAAACAGACCATACCTGTATGCATCCCTCTGTGATCTGCCATCCCTCCCCTTAAGTTATCACTAGAGCCCCAGACATCGTTTCATTGCTGGTCTCTGTTGAACTCTGTTGGACCAACACTCTTGGTCCCTGAACTCAGGGACCCCCCCCAGTTATCCCAAACTGGGTGGGGCTGGCCAGCTAGTTGCCTCTTCAGGGCTCTACCTAACAACCTTTCACCATTCAATCCTGTTTCTTCATTTTTTCATTCACTAGGCCACTCGAGTCTTCACCTTATACCTCATCCCCAATTTGCCAAGACTGAACCCCTTTATGCAGTGCTTCAATCTCTGTACTTACCCATCTCTGAGTAAGTGGATGGCACTGGGTAAGTCACAAAACTTTGCATTATAATTTCTACATTTGCAAAATGAGGATAATTCCCACTCTGCCCTTCACAGTGAAGTGTTCTGTGGATAAAATGGTATGGCGAATATTAAAGTGTTTTGGAAACCTGAGAGAGACATGGAAACCTATTATTGTTTTATAACCACTTTTATTGGCATCAAAGAAAATTCAAAGCCTCCTGTCTTCTTAATTCTACTGTTCCCAGAGACACTATTTACTTTTTCAGATTCCTTCAATAAAAAACAAACTGGTTTGGGTAACTATTTGATTTCTCATTGTCTCCCCAGGCCTAAACAGTGACAAGCATTGTTCTTGGTTTTGCAGCAGAGCCCCTTTGAGGGATGAGCTTGAAATCTGAGGGGTGAAGGACCACAGGCCTGAAGCTCCACCCCCTCTCCCCTCCTGAGCTTATCTGGGGGAGCTGATCATCTTATCCCACACTCAGGCAATATTCAGCACCCCATGCAAACCCAAATGAATGCTGATGGCAGGCCCCCCGACTACAGCAGGCTTCTGTTCTGGGCGGGGGCGCTGTGTCATGTCGAAACTGGTTCCCTTCTATTGTTGACACCAAGACTTGTATGTTTATGATGACGACTTTTTAGCGGATGACAGTAAAATTTCTTGTTCTACCAAAATCAGTGTATTATGACAAATTCCTGACAGAAGGAAAATAAGCATCTTGAGAAGGGACACTCTCTTCTAGTCTGCATGAAGGAGTCTGGGTGACAGTCGCTGTCATGCTGCTGGTGGTACAATATCAGGGAGGGCAGGGCAGAGTCATGGTGACCCTAGATACTCCCCAGAGCAGAACTCAACTAAATCCCCGCAAACCTCTAGGTCTTCAGGGTCTCCCTGAAGGTAAACTAGAGAGGGTTTGGCTTCATTGGGCCCTCCTCCCTACCATCCCACTTTCCCTAGAAAAGATCTTCTGTTATCCTTAACCCTCATAGCAGCATGAGAGGTAGTCTGTCACTCTGAATGGTTATGCTTCACCATGGGAGGGTCTGATTTCCACCCCCACAACATTGCATGCATAGGCCCGCCGTCACTTGCAGCCAAGTCTCATTGGTGGACTCAGCCTCCTCAGGGCTGGCAGCTTTAGCACAGTGGGACACAGCAGCCATGTTCTAGGTCATCCTGAGCAGGTGGGCCTGGTGTCATTGCCTGCCCCTGGACTCCTGCTGGTGGTCCAGACTCAGCCACGGAGCCCCTCGAGCTGCAGGTGTCCTGCCTGGAGATCTTCTGGAGAGCAGCCAGCTGACTCCTCGCTCATCTATCTGCAGCAGATGCTTCCTTTAGGCAGCTACTCTCTACACCCCATCTCCGACCTCCTTGCGGTAAGACTGGAGACCAAGGACTTCCCTCCTCCCTGGGTCTGCAAGAATGGGGTGACTCACTCCTACTCACAGGGGTGTTTAATCTAAGTCACACTGTCCTCCTGTCTTTGTATCATGTGGGAAGTGGAATAAGAATTTGCACCTGTACTGAAATTGTTGGAGAGGGTATATTTCCCCCCCCCCCACCACCCCAAATTCAATGTGATGACATTTGGACATGGGGTCTTGGAGCATGAGCAGCTCATGAGCATGGAGCTCTCTTGGACAGGATTAACACCCTTATAAAAGAGACTCCAGAGAGCACTCTTAGCCTTCCACCTTGGGAGGACACAGCAGAGACTGGCATCTCTGAGGCAGGAGGTAGGCCCTCATTAGATGCTGAATCTAGACTTGATCTTGTGTTTGATCAGAGACTTGATCGTGTGCTTCTAGACTCCAGCACTGTGAGAAATAGGTTGTATTATCTGTAAGCCACAGTTGATGATGTTGAACTAAGGCAGTGGGGGACCTACTACAGGCCTCTTTTCATACTCCCAAGTCACATAGATACCTGGCAAGTGAGCATCTCCTGGGTCCTTCCAGATCTCTTCCACACTCTCTGCTTAGTGGCCCAGAGATGTGAATAGGCTAAATGCTTTTTCCAGAAATAGAAGCCCCTCAGGTTGTGAGAGACAGAGATAAAGAGCTCCTGGGAGTCTCTTGGTGGTTTCTTAAATTCTGAGTCACATCATCACTTCCTTTATTATTCTTAATCAGCTTATCCCTTGGAATAATAGGATGATAATATAGTATAACCATAAGAAGAACTCCTGCTTCTTAAGCATCTTCACTAGATAAGCATGTTAGATCCTTATTTCCATTCAATTTTCACAAGATCCGCATGAGTTAGGAAGAATTGCCTATGTCCTGAAAAGGACGTAGCTCCTACTCTGTTAGCTCAGAGAAGATAATGGGTCCTCTGAGCCTTGGTCAGGGAGGAGGTCTTCTCTTCCTGGCCTGCATATCTGAAGGAGAAACTCAGGGACCCCAGGAATCCAGAGAAGGCAGCTCAGCTCCAGCCTCAACAGGCCACTTGGGCCTCTGCAGAACAGAGAGCCAGCATTATATCCTTATCTGTGGCTCCCAGTTTACTTTAGACTTTTAATAGTCTTGGGAGTAGGGGGGGGGAGGGTGATCCAGACAAACCCAGACTTATCAGCAGTTGCACATCTGTCAGCATGGTAGGTGTCCAAAAAGCTTTGCCATAGCACCCTTGACCCCCTTAACAGCAGGACCCCAATTCTGTTTGCCTATTGCTTCCGAACTATAGTTTGAGTGGGAAGGAAAGTATATTTCTTCCCGTAATATTCATTCTACAACCATTTGGTACAAGGGCTAAGAGCTGTCAGAACAGTAATGCATTGCATCAAATTAACATATTTTCCTGAAATGGTAATTACACCCTTTTTGTGCGCTTCTGAATACACATTTTTTGAAGTGTGAATGAGGCATTGACATCAAAGTCTCACTTTAAATCATCGTTATTAGTGCATCTATCCAAATGATTCAAGGGAAATGGCTGGCAGAAGTTTTCAGGTTTAAAGGAATTTAAAGGTGAACCACAGAGCTTCTTCAGGAAAGTGGAAAGCCTGGTGCTAGTAAGTTGTTCATTCCTTCACATCCGAGAACTATTTCTAGCTTGGCCAGGTTAGTGACACATTTTATTGAGCACGTATTGTATAGAAGTATATTAGGTTATATGTTAGGTGATCGATTTAGGACAAGATTGTGTTCCTGTCTTCAGTCCCAGAGGGAAGGGCAAATGGAAGTCTCAAAAAGGAAGTAACAATGAGGTGGCATTAGGACACAGGAGAATTATCTGTGATTTGGGGGAGGGACTTGCAAGTAAGAAAGGTGCCCTCAGTAGGTAACCTTTGAGCTGAACCTTGAAAGATGGCAAAAATGGAATGCTGCTGCAGAGAAATACATTTAGATTCAGGGAGAGCTAATTACAACACAAGGTGGGAAGTAGCATTTAGTGAGAGGTCAGGCACTTCACGAGACGTCCTCTCCAAGCAGACCCCTCACAGGATGTGTCAATCTTGGCATGGAAGTGGAGAGGTAGTTAGGCAATGTGCATTATTAACGACTGAAGATTGGAGTCTTTATCTTACAGAGCCAGGGATGCCATTAAAGGTTCTAAGGAGTAGAGAAACAGCAGATTTATTTGTGAACAATCACTCTGGTTATCTACTAAGTAGATAATGGGATGAGAGCAGGGGAACAGGAAAGAGCCAGTAAGGCGGTTGTTACAGGGTAAGTAAGTTATTCAGACCTGGACTGAAGTGGTGTCAAAGGGTTGGAACAGTAGTTGGCTTTGAGGGGTGTTTAGGTGGGAGATTGGGCTGCATTTGGTGATCGGTTAGCTGTTATAAAGAGAAAAGAGGTATTCATCATGGTTCTTGGGTTTCTGGCTTGAGCCATGGAACAGCTGTGAAAGGAAGTGGGGAACTGGGTTAGAGAAGCAGGAGCTGGAGAGGAGCTGCAGAAGAATGAGTTCATCTTGGGTATGTTGAATGCTGGTCACTCAAGCCATTTTGCACTTGGATGCCACCTCTAATAATTCTAACAACCTGGTTTCTTTTTTGCGGTCACACTGACCCATAGCAACCTGATCTTTTTTGTTTGGGATATGGCTGTTTTGATCACGAGGATGTGATAGCCACTGGAGCTGGTTCCTGAAGGGCATGGAAGAGACATCATAAAGCTATGGTGACATGCCACAGCAGCTCAAGAATGGTGACTCCCATTTGAACAGGCCTTGTGCAAACTGAAGTGAGAAAGATATCAGGTCAGAATCTCACTTGCCCTCTCTTTCCAGATGTAAGGATTTTCTGCAGTTACAGTGTCCAGACAGAGAGTTAGTGAGAGGCTTACCAATAGAAATTTCAGTGATTCCATTGCTGAGCTGTAACCCAACACTAGTGTTTCTGCACCCAGCTCTGGTAATAATCTGCATGTGACTCCAGGGCCAGGCTATCACAACCTTGCCTATGGGCATGTAGCTTATGCCATTCACCACCCCAGGTGAGCACATTCCCAGGGGAATTTGCTCATTGCAGATCAGAGCCTTATCTTTAGTCTTATTTATTTAAAATAGGAAGTATCAGAAAAATAAAAAATAACATAGCATACTAGGGGAGCAACAATATTTAGCTGCTAAAAATATGCATAAATGAAATAGGAAAATATAGAAAAAGTTAAAATTCCTCCTTGATCACCTCTTCAGACTCATTTTCCTCCCTTCATGCCAGAAAACAATTAAGAGCTTTGCTTTTGGTTAATTTTCTTCCTGTTCTTGGTTTTTAGCTTTTATTGCGCACTTATGTGTCCATAAACATAATGTAGTATTGTTTGGTGTGTTTTTATTTAACATAAATGGCATCATTCAGCATGTAATGTTTTACAATCTGCTTTTTTTCCCACACAATATTGTTTTCGAGATCTATTTTTATACATCCATATAGATCTAGTTGGTTTAATTGCTGTATAATATTCCACTTTAGGAATGTACCACCATTTGCCTATCCATTTCCCTACTGAAGGACATTTGTGTTGCTTCCAAAGTTTAGCCACCACATACAGTGCTGCATTGAATTTCCTTTTATGTGCTTTTATGTTAGTTTCTCCAGGGTGAAATTAGAATAGTAAATGCGTGCATAGCAGTGAAGTTGTTGTGAATTGGTGGTTTAGTGGGGATGTTCATTTTTAATTGTATTAGTTATTGTTGAATATCTCCTGGTGGTGGGAAGTTGGGGCAGCAGGCATCAGTGTAAGAATAACCTTCAGAAAGCATGCCAGCCACCTAGAAATAGTTATACACATCTACACCAGCCACTTCTTGCCAAGAAGACATAACCCCCCAGTGTAATACCATCACTTGAGGGAGACACATACATGGAAAGGAATGACTCACAGGGTTGGGTGTTTTGAAAAAAAAAGGGGATTGGAAATAATTGACTTTAATATCACAAAGACACAGCCAGTTTGCTTTGACGTCTTTACCTTGGCTACCGAATCCCTCAAAGTCCTGTTCTCAGCAGAAATATAGTTCAGATCCCAGGGAATTACAAGTAACAAATGTATTAACTGCTTTGCTACAAAAATTCCCTGAATCAACCACAGGTTAGGATGATCCTAAATCTGGACTGATCCCCTAAGAGGCACCAGCACCAGACTTTTGATTTAAACCAAATAGCAACGAGAGGACAGAAGAGAAAGCAAGAAATGAATCTATCACTGGACAGTGAGATGGATAGGCATCAGATTGACTTAAATTGTATCCTCTACACCCCTAATTCATATTTATCTGAAATTTATGAATGTGCCCTTATTTAAAAACAGATTCTTTGTGGATATAACCAAGCCAAGAGGAAATCATATTGGATCATGTGGGTCCTAACTCCCATAAGGCTGGTGTCTGTAGAAGGAGAGGGAAATTTTAATCCAGACACGTAGAACTCACAGAGAAGAGAACAACTTCCTCCCCCTGCAGCTGTAAATCACTCTTCTAGGAAGATTCCCATGCAACTATCACTTGGGCTCTTCATTGTCATGGCAAAAATGATCTTCTAATATCCCTGAGTTCACTCACATGAAATCATCTCTATTTACATGCATTATAACAGGTTCTTCCATCTCTATTGAATTTTCAAAAACTTGGTATTGAATAAATACTATATATGTACTTGAGGTGTAAACCCAAAACCAAAAAGCAAAATAAACTCGACACATAGGAAATGCCATGGGATCCTGGAAGAGACTGAGCAGAGCATTGTATCTTGCAGAGAGTGCAGGGTCCTGCTGAGACCTTGAGTTTGGACTTCGACCCTCCAAACCAAGAGGAGACATTTCTGTTGTCTGAAGCCACCCCAACAACAGCCCTCCTAAAGCAATAAGGTAGCTCCCAAGCTGCCCTGGTGGCCACTGCCTGGTGTCCACAGGCTGGGTGAGCCCCATACAGGCACAGACTGGTAAGTGACCTGCTCCCAACATACAGCAGATACGATGGGATGTCGTTTTCCCAGTTAGGTTATACAAGTCTGCAAATTCTACTTTGCTGCTCTTTCTTGCCCTCTCATCTACTTTCTCTGGCAAAGTCAGCTGCTTTATAGAAAGAACCACACACCAAGGAACAGAGGAGAGTTCCAGACAGCAAGGAACTGAATCCTGACAATGGCCACATAGCTAGACTTAGAAATAGAGTCCCGCAGCTGGCACCTCCTGTGACCCAAAGGTGGGGCACCTGCTAGGTCATGCCTGCATTCTCCACTTACAGAAGCTGAGAAAATATACTGGAGTTTGTGGCTTTGAGCCCCGACTCTTGGAGTGATTTGTGTGTAGTCAAAGTTAACTAGCAAGTATAAAGAGTAATCAAGGCAGGCGCTTGGGAACAGAGAAGAGCATCCCTTGGGGTCCAGTGTGTGCTGCGGGTTGTAGGGGGAGGACTGGAAAGGGAAAGTGACTGGATGAGGAGCCCTCACATCTGAAACTGGCTGCCAGTCACTGCCCTGATGACCCAGAGGTCATAGAAAGATCAGAGACTGGCTTCCTTGTTCTGTGTTGGAACACAGAGGAAGCTCTTACACCAAGAGCACAGGATAAGCAGAGGTGGGGAAACAAAGGTGAGCAACTCTGCCCCCCCCATCTCCTTGGGATCTGGCATGGAGGAGGGGGGTCCTTTCATGTAGGGCTCCTGATTGTGCCTCTGGTCATCACATCAGGGTGGGGGGTTGTGGCGGAAGCTCCCGGTCTTTGGTCTTGAAGAGCCCAGGAGGAGGAAGGGATGTAAAGCAAGTGTAGCAGCACATCACAGACTACTTTGGGTGGTTTCTTTGTAGGTGGTACTGAAGGGGAACAAAGCACACCCCCTGCCCCAGGTGCTTTTCCCTGGAAGCATGGTCTGGGCCCCTGGTGCTGTCCACGCTCTCATGTTACCAAAAAGCTAAGAAGTTCTCGCAGTCCCAGGGGTACTATGTCCAAATTTGCACCAGCACTTTTAGTAAAATGGCATCCTTTCAACTAAATCCCAAGGACCACAGATTTTGACTTAATTAGAGGACAGTTTGGCAACCCAGGAGAAAATATTATGACATGGTCACCTTTGCTAGAAGGACCGGAGCTGAACTGTAGGAATTCCTCCAGACCTGCTGGGATTGCTCTAACCTCTTTTCTGTCCAGCTGCCAGATTCAGCAGACTTGTTTACAAAATCATTAATAGCCTCCTCAGCACTCATATTTAATCATTTTTTATGATTTTAAATTATGTGGGTCTTACTATTAAACTGACATAATCTAACCAGAAGATCTAGGGGGGAAAGTAGAAGCCAATGAACATTCCAGATAGGACTCATTCTTCAAAACGTAGGCACAACCATCTCCGAGAAGTATACCAGAAGCAGGCCTGGCTCTTCTGCTGATGCACAGCCTAGGATGGCACCCCTGGTTGAAACTTACAAAGTGATGCTTGATGTATGAACCTGTTTCCTTCACTATGTGGTCAACATTCATGACAGTCTTATTCTGCCTATTCGATTGTCTTCTTTTTTTGGCATTAATAGATAGCCACTATTTGTTGAATCAATGAGTGATTAGATAGATGAATGAATGAATGACTCCCTGCCTATGGGCAGTTGGAGATCCTTACAGTAAGATCCTTACTGGAAAAACAGCCCAGAAAGTTGCCACATGGCTTGCTGGTGGCAGAGGCATGATATGGATAGAGAAATGTAGACAAAAGTACAGAAAGTTAGATTTGAAGATCCTCTCAGACCTGTGAGGCTGGGTGGAAGCTCGTGTTTCTGCTCTAACAATTTATGAAGCTTGAAGTTAGAGATAATTAATTCATGGCTTATGTGAAGACAGATGTTAGGGAAGTGGGACAAAGATAACAAGGTGAATATGAAAAGAGAGACAGGGATATGAATAATGAAGTGATGGAATAGGTTGTCCTATAATGTCCCAAGCACTCATAGAACTAGAAGATCAACATTGAACAGTTAAAGAAATAAATGATTTCAGGGTTAGGTGGTTTGTTCAAGGACAGAATTTAAGTGACTTGAACCTATTCTTGAACTTGAATTTCCTTGTGAAAATAAATATTTCTGCATATTAAAGGCATCCCTCCATTACAGAGGCTCATGCAAATGAATCTCTTAACTAGCAGTCTTTGATGTTAACCTTTATTGAGATCAGGAGCTGAAATATGAACACAACCAAGGGTAGGTAGAACAAGTAGTTGGTGGTAGTGTTGGTGGGTGGTCTGTGATGGGGGTCTCTGGATGGAATAGTAGAGTTCAGTGTAGTAAATTTTGGGTTAGCAAAAAGGATACACTTCCAGTAGGTCTTACTACTCACTAATAGTGTGATAGAAAGATAGTTTGATATAAAATTGATTTAGGTTTGAATTGCAATTTAACCACATCATAGCCTTGTGCCCTTGACTGGATATATGAGGTATCCTCTTTCTGAGCTTAATATTCCTTTTACATGGAGTAGTAAAAACAGCATTACTGTAAATATTTTTAAAGATCTGCTTATAGAAGCACCTAGCAAGTGAATGGGAGCCCTGTTCTGCCCATAGGGCTGGAGCCTTAGCCACAGAAGTTTTTCCAAGGAAGGATACTTAAGAAAGGTTGGAGCGGGGTTGACACAGAGAAGACTTTTTGTTTTCTGTTTTTTGTGGTTGAAGGAGGTAGGAGGGAAAAGAGATATATGTCTGTTTTTTTCTAATGAATAATTGGTCTTGGCAAGTCATTTTTCAGATCCTAGTAGAACAACTGACCAAACCTGTTGTCTGTATTTAACTCTCTGCTTACATCTCATCACCAGCAAGGGAGCAGAGACCACAGTGCTTGCCCTTCACAGTGGGAGCACCACACCTTGCAGGAGGCACCTTCTTCCTTGGTGCAGGCTTTCCCCTTCATGGATGCCATCAAGGTCAAATGCCAAGGGATTAAAGGGGTTGACCTTAGAACTCAGGAATACTATGTGCAACTGGGCAGAGTGGGAGTACATATTGTTGTACTAGAAAGTGGGAATTAGAGAGTAGAAGCCCTCCAGTCCCTTGACAGAAGACTATGGGGTAAACAAACTGATCTGTGAGAGAGAAGAGTTAAGATACAAAATTGTGAGGCTTCCTAGCAAAATGCCTCAACGTTGCAGGGTTCCCTAACAGAAGCCCATCACTGAGCAAGCACAGTCTGTGCATACAATGCCAGTAATCTCTGCAGTGCCCCACTTATATTTTATTGTTCAGTTTCAATATTTAAATTTTTTTTTGCATTTCACACACATATATGATATAGATATATAGTTACATCATTATATACTCTGAAGTTCTACTTATCACCTTATCCCCTGTGAACTATCATCCTGATCTCTTGAGTTCATCCCTCCCTGATTTTACCCTTACTGTTTGCTTTAGATCTGTTGTCAGCTTGTTTGTTTTAACTTTTACTTGTTCTTTTATTTGTTTTTCCTATATCCCACATATAAGTGAGACTGTCCAGTATTTCTTCTTTTTTCCTCCCTTTCTGACTTACGTCTACTAGCATTATTCCATCTAGTTCCATTCGTGTTGTCACAAATGCTTTAAGTTTGTCTTCTTTGATTGCTGAATAATATTCCATTGTGTAAATGTACCACAACTTTCTGATCCATTCATCTATTTTGGAGCATTTAGTTGCTTCCACATCCTGCCTATTGTAAGTAGTGCTGCAAGAGCATAGATGTCCTTTAGGATTGGTGTTTTGATATCTTTAGATTCCCAGAAGGGGGATTACTGGCTCAAATGGTAGTTCCATATTCAGTAGTGTGAGGGTCCTCCACATGCTTTCCATAGTGGCGGGACCAGTTTGCTTTCTCACAAACAGTATAAAGATGTTCCTCTTTCTCCACATCCTCACCAGCACTTCCTGTTGCCTGTTTTCTTGATATGGGCCATTCTTACTGGTGTGATGTGGTACTTCATTATAGTTTTGATTTATGCAATGCCCCACTTTTAGATGTGAAAGTGTATTGGTCAATTGAAATATTTTATTAAAGCTTCTGAGTGAAAAAATAAACAGAATAAAGGAACCAGAGAAAGCATAAATAATGCAGAAAGAAGAGAGAGGGGAATTGCAGAAGGAAGATACTAGAGAGATAAGAAACTCTATTGCTTTATAAAAAAAATCTTTAAAAAAATAACAAAATTAGTCTTGGAAATTCCATTATGAGAGCCAAAACACAAAGTTTAGTAAAATGGACCAAGCTGAAACTTTCACAAAAATTTAGATAGTAGAGTATAAAAGACAAAGTGATAGAAAGGGCCAAGGGATAGATACACACTTTAGAAAACTAATTCAGGAAGTTCAAAGTCCAAGAATATTTCCAGAATATGAAGAAATTATACCAGAGCAAACTGTCCAAGAACTAGGAAGAGAGAATTTTCCATAATTGTGGATCATGTATTTCCAGATGGGCTCACTTCTTGTTCAACCTAATAAATGAGATTTCGGAATAATGAGAGTAAAATAAAAATCCTCAAAACTCTCTGAGAGTCAGACAAGATCATATGCACAAGAACAGAAATCAAATTTGCACTAAAATTTTTAACAGAAATACCAGAAGTTAGAAGACATTTAGAAAATAACTTCAAATCTTTGAGAAAATGATTATTCTAGATTTCAATATGTAAGTTAAATTTGCAGCATGCAGATGTTGCCATTTGGAAAGTTAGCTGAATTTATCTTTTAAAAAACTGCAAATACCATATGACCCAACAATCCCACTCTTGAGTATCTATTCAAAGAAAATGAAACCCTCAACTCATAAATGTTTCTGTTCTACAATGATTACTGCAGCACTGTTTATAGTAGCTAGGGCATGTAAACAACATAAGTGCCACTGGTAGAGGAGAGGAGCAAGATGAGGTGATGTATCCATACAGTGAACACTTGTCAGCCAAAAGGAAATATGTAATGTTGTCATTTATGGCAAAATGGAAAAAACTCAAAGGAGTTGTATATAATAAGTGAAGTAAGAACTATGAAGACAAATATTGGACATTTACATTGTTGACAGTTCAACGGGAAAAAATGATTATAAAAATTAGAGGTAACTAATAAACAAAGTGAGGTTTCTGAGGTTAAGTGGGTACAACCAACCTGTAAAATAGTATGGCATTATATGCAAAGGCAAACATCCCCATACTGTATGACTTAGCTATATGCTTTCTTTCATATTTGCTCAGAGTCCTTATGTCACTGTTCAAAATCTGTAAAAAATTCTTATTATTTTCTTATTGCTAAAATGGTGTACGTATAACTTCCTTGTTCAATTTTCTTGTTCAATGTCACTTTATTAGCTGTGTTTTCCCTGAACATATATTGAGTAATTTACAATAAAATCTCAAAGTATGTGTAATAAAAATATTGTGTTATTTTTAGGTGCCTAGAGCATAATTTTATATTGAAAAAATATTTTAAAAATGCCAATTCTTCTCAAATTAATTTATGGATTCAATGCAATTTCATCAAACTGTCAAAAGTCCTATGTGTTTGTAACATAATAAGCTAATTCTAAAATTTATATGGAAGTGCAAAGTGGCAAAATTACCCATGGTATTCTTGGAGAACAAGGTGGAAAAGCTTGTTCTACTTGATATCAAGATGGATTATAAAAGCTATAATATCTTAGTGTAGCATTAGCACAAGGATAGACAAGTAAAAAATAGAAGAGATCACTCATAGACTCTTATACATTAAAAAAAAGTCATTTTCATGGCATGCACCCTTTCTCTAGAAGCTACTAGAATGCTGGTTGTTCATTTTTATGAAGTGCAATGAAGAAAGAGAAAGACAGATGATGCAGAAATTGGAACTCCAAAGGAAAAGAGGAGATAGGACTTCAAGGATGACAGCAGAGTTACAGATGTAAAAACCAATCAAATCTGATTGAATTAGAAAGATAGTAAGATCTAGGAAGGATGTTTCCAAGGTGGAGGTGGGAGGGGATAATTATAGATTATTTTGTATGTGGGAATGTATAGACAAGAGATCTCTTTCTGGCAGAAAGTTTGGGGATACAGTTGTGGTGATGTGTACATTAGCAGAACGGGGCAAATGAGAACCTGAACCATTTATTAACTCCGGAAAAACAAAAGGAGGTAGTTCAAGAAGGGAAATGTAAACTAGGATGTCACATGGTACACCTATGAATACAATTTATATCAATGCCATGATAACAATAGTCCAACTATAGATTTAGTCAAAAGTTATAATTACTTTGGAAGTTGGCAGCGTAAAGAAGAGACGTATGTGCACATGAATGCATGTCTGTGTAGCTGCTTGTGTTACAAGCAGTACAAAGGAAGTACAAAGTACAAAGTCACAGAAAGTACAAAGTCACAGAAAATATATAAAAACACAGAAGCATCCTGTTTAGAAATATGTAGAATTTTTCCAGAAGAAGCTGCTAGAAGATTTAAAATATTTGTCAGTGTGAAGCAAAACTTGGGGTTTAGTGGGGGTTATGTGATAGATTATAAATTTTCCATTTTAAGCTTTGAACATTGTTTTAGTTTTCTGTGATTGCTGTAGAAAATTCTGAGTGGCTTAAAAAACAACCGAAATTTATTCTTTCACAGTTCTGGAGGTCAGAAGTCTGAAATGGTTTTCTGGGCAAAATCAGAGTGTCAGCAAGTCCATCTTCCTTCTAGAGGCTCTAGGGGAGATTCAGTTCCTTCTCTTTTCCAGTTTCTGGCATCCCTCCACTTGTACCACAACCCTCCCATCTCCAAAGTTAGCATCTTATCTCTGCTCTGCCCTCACACAGCCTTCTCTTTGTGTATAAAATCTCCCTCTGCCCCCCTTCCTCGAGTATTGCATGTAGGTACTGCCTATAATGGGTGAGACTGCACATAGGACCTACTTGGATAATCTAAGTTTAGACTCAAGATCCTAAACTTATGCATATCTACAAAGTCCCTTTTTGAAAATAAGGTAAATGTTGTAGGTTTTGGAAATTAGGGCATGAATATATTTTTGAAGGCTGTTATTTAGCCTATAACAAACATTAAATTTGTATATAGTGAATAAATAAATAATAAATAAATACAAATAAATACATAAAAGAATATGTACCAGCTTATCAATGGGATGTTGTCGAAGACTTTGAACTCTACAGCATGTATCTCTAGAGTGCTCTAAAATAATGAATATACATTACTTATGCAAAATGTCAATATGTGAGAAAAATAAGAGGCAGGGAAAAAGACTTAATGATTTGACTGATCTATATTTGAGACCAATTTGTTCCAAGTTTTCCAGTTGAGTTACAAACACCAGGCAAGTATTCAGTTAAGTGGCATCCTTATTTATGTTGCTCCTGAAAGACATATATGATGCAAACATGCAGTCACCAGAAGCTAGGGGATCAGGGACTGCAGAGAGGTTTTGTGGTTTCAAAGCAATAAAGAATGGTTTTAGCCCCAATCTTGAGAACCATTTGCTCTTACATAGCATGTCTGATTCTTCCCTTCTAACTTTTTCTGTTTTTCTCAGACACAAGGATAAGCCATACGGCCACCCCCCAGATGAGATCATCAATTTTTTTAAATTTTATATTATTATTATTATTATTATTATTATTATTATGTCACATCAATTTAATCTCCATTTAATTTCCCGGGGTCACCCACCACCCCCCTCCCTAACCATTCCAGCTGGACCCCACCCTCCCATTGTGTATTTTCATTTGGTTGTCCATATCTTAGTGAAACCATTTGGATTTTGTCTTTTTCTTTCTGACTCATTTCTGCTAGTATGATTTCTTCTAGGTACATCCATGTTTCCATAAATTCATCAAAATTGTCATTTTTAATTGATGAGTAATACTCCATTGTGTATATATACCACATCTTCTTCAACCATTCATCTGCTTTGGGACATTTGGGCTGCTTCCATGTCCTTGTAATTATAAACAGTGCTGCAATGAACATCCGGGCACAGATGTCCTTTTGTACCCACACTGAGGTCTCCTTTGGGTAGATTCCCAGAAGAGCGATTGTTGGGTCAAATGGTAATTCCATTTTCATTAGTTTGAGGGTCCTCCACACTGCTTTCCGTAGTGGCTGGACCAGTTTACATTCCCACCAGCAGTGTAAGAGTGTTCCTTTTTCTCCACATCCTCACCAGCACTTATTGTTGCCTGTTTCTTTGATGTGGGTCATTCTTACTGGTGTAATGTGGTATCTCATTGTGGTTTTGATTTGCATTTCTCTGATTGCCAGTGACATTGAGCAGTTTTTCATGTGCCTGTTGGCCATTTGTATTTCCTCTTTGGAGAAGTCTTTTTAGTTCTCTTCATTTTTTGATTGGGCTTCTTGTTTTGTTTTTGTTTAGTTGTGTAAGTTCCTTATGGATCTGCGTTAGTAGACCCTTATCACTCTTGTGGAGGGCAAAATTTTTTTCCCATTTGGTTGGGCTTCTTGTAGTTTTTTCTGTTGTCTCTTTTGCAGTACAGAAGCTTTTTAGTTTGATGTAGTCCTATCTGTTTATGTTTTCCTTCAGTTTTTTGCTATCTGTAGATGTTTCCAAAAAGGGATTTCTGAATTGTAATTCATGGATGGCTTTGCCCAGGTTTTCCTCTGTGTATGTTATGGTTTCAGGTCTTAGAGATCATCAAAATTAAAAGGGACCTTAAGATCATTAGGTTCAACCACCACATGGCACAGCTTAGGGAGCCTGGGAAGGACCAGAGAGAAATAAAGACTCCCAGCAGCCATGATAGGACTTGCCCCCGGAGTCCCAAGGACCAGAGCATTACATATTATTCCATAGTCCACCAACCGCTCCCTCATTTCTCTTTGATTATGGAATTTCTGCCACTGGCAATGATCAGGAAGAAGAGAGAGAGTAGGACTCAGGGGTAAACATAAAATGACTCAGAGAGTTGGTAGTAGTGAAATGTAGGTCTGAATGCACATAAAGTATCGCCAAAGCAAAAGCAAAGGTCAGAAGGACAAACAGAGTTAAAGGCTAGGGAACTGGAATACTGATCTGACACTCCTAACTGAAGTGATGACAGAGGAATGTCCTCTTATCAGGAGTGTCTTCCTCCTAACTGAAGGGAGGACAGGAGGAGGACTCATCAGTACCTATACCCAAAGGCATGCTGAGTGTAGTAGCAGAACATGGGTACTCACAGCAGCATCAGCAGGGTCAAGGTGGGTCAAGGTCCCAGTTCTCTGCCTTGAATGTATTCTATACTGCTTAAAGTCTTCTAAAAAGCCCAATTAAAATCTAGTATTTAGTACTGCCTCAACAAAATATGACTCCCATCTCCCCAACCTCAACTCTTAGTAGTTACCTTTTTGCTCACTCCGCTCTAGACACCCTGGCATTCTTTCTATCCCTCAAGCACACTGCCTCAGAGACTTTGCACTGAAATCCTCTGACTGGAATATTCCTTTTTTCAGATCCTTTTCATCCCTGGATCTCTTGCACCTTACCTTTCTCCTCTTCAACTAATTAGCTCAAAGAGGTGTTCTAAGGTCACTGAGTCAGGGGGAAAATAAAATGAACTATTCTGATCACAACCCATAGCCCCATTTACTTTGTTCATGGAATTCACTCTGACCTGTTGCTATTTGTTTAGTCTTACTATCCTACTAGAATGTAAACAGCATGAGAAGGGAACCTAGAGTCTTCCCAGTTTCCAGAATACCCCCTGGCATAGAGTAAGAACACAGTTAGAGTATTTTCAGTAAATGAATCAGAAATCTAGACTCTAGGGCATATGTTTCAGGGCAGGCAACAGATGATACTTGTCCAGTTAGCCTGAGACGTTGGTTTGCTGTATTGATATGGTTGTTGTGATGTCTTCAACAAGTGGATCGCAGTCACTAAGAAATTATGTATTTCCTAGTCACCCAATTTCCAACTTGCCCTCTCCCCTATTGCCCCAATATTTTGTCCTCCTGTTACATAAGGTACTTGCTCACAGGGTCTCCCTAAATCCCTCCTCAGAAAAGGACCTTTCCTTTCGGACTTAGGTTAGAGGATTGGTGTGCATTGGCTCTTACAGTAACTGAAGGGGTCCCTCTAACTGAACTCCCTTCATGGGTCACCCAGATTTCAAGCATCAGTGAGCTGTCTAGGTTGGGGGTGAATAAATGTAAATTTTTATCCCTTCTTCCTTCACAAGAAGCCTTTTCCAGTCTTGGAGCCCTAGTTCTCGCATTTTTATAGTTCAGTGTGTGCCTTTCTTTCCTTTCACTTCCTGAAGGTGAAAGGAGCCAGCTTTGACTTAGTGCCAGTTATGCCCTAGTGTTTTACCAACACTAAATCTCGAGGTCCTCACTGCATGGAAAAGGTGGCTAGCAACATTTTACAGATGAGGAAATTGAGGTGACTGCCCAAGGTGCTGAATCTAGTCTACTTCAGAGCCAAGACATAAACTCACTCTTCCTGATCCTGAAGCCAGCTCGCATTCCATGATGCCAGTTGGAGTGTAGTGAAAGGGAAGAGCTGCTGTCTTCAGAATGGCCATATTTTCCACCCCCCAGCAAGAGGGGACACCCGGCCCAGCTGGCCCTGCTGAGTTCAACCCCACCAACTTCCAATGGCTGTGGCTCTCCAGCTGTCACTTAGACAAACTGGGCACTGGGTCAGGAGTATTGGCAGTGAAATGCATGCATCTTATGATGATTCTTAGACTAACACAGATTTATATGGAGTGGCAGCCTGGGCTATTCCTGGTGAGAGAACATTGATGGCAGACAGCTGATCATTCTTAATCCAAAGGTTTTCTTGCCAATTAAGTAACTTGCAAATACCCCACTCTGTCAGTCCCTAATAATCGAGTTGAAAAAAATGTATTATCCAGGGTAGCACTCTGAAGAAGATCTCAAAACATGGAAGGAGAACTGACCTTAAACCGGTGCTGAGGTGAATTCCACCTTGAACTCATTTCTGACTGGAATAGAAGCTGGGACAAACACCCTACAGAGTTCAAGTGTAGCCTGTTGCTTAGGAGATGGACCAGATCTACTTCTTTTCTCATACAGAAATGAACTCAGTACTGTGACAAAGTGATTTTCTTTTTCATCTTTGTCTCCTGCAAAATATGCTTATTTCCTTAGCTATTTAGTTGCTTATTTATTGACTGCAGTCAAGTGCAGTTGTGAAGAGTATGACCCAAGTCTTGACCAATCAGATACTTGTGCAAAATTTAAATATTAAACAGCGGGATAAGAGACAGGTTGGAGTCCCACCCCACTCCAGCTTGGGGAGCCATTACACCCCACCTTGCAGTGTGCCCCTGACTATCCATCTGCCTCAAGGGTTCCCTCTAAAGAACCCAAGATCCTTGACCATCCATGATTTTATCAAAAAGAACATGCTCTGAAGGCAGAACAGATTGACTTCTTGGGGAACTGGACATTTAAATAATGTCCACACTGTGATGTCTGTCTCCCCCCCCCCATTCCTCTCTTTCCCTCTCTCTCTGCCAACTACTCTTTATAATCATTATTATGGGGCTAATAATTTTAAAACAAATCTTAGAATGTTTCCCAAACTCTTCTCTTCTACCTTAAATTGATTCTGGAGAACATTGATGTCCACATGGTCACTTGAGAGTCTGAAAAGAAGTCACAATGGGACTAGGGAGACTTGAGTGCCTGCCAAGTCTCAGTTCTCTTGTCTCTCCAGATCAGGTCCTGTGCTCACAGCCTACAAGCAGCTGGGTCTAAAGGAGCTTGTGATCTTCACAGGGTTTGTATTTCCAATTTAATTTCCCTTCCTCCTTGAATTTACCAAATCTGAACCCTAATGCTAATGTAACTGACATGGAAGAATTGCTTATTCTCTGCCAGCTGCAGAGAGAGCACTTTATTACTGATGACCTCTTCTCACATCTTTCACATATCTTATTCCATTATCAGATTATGTATTACCTGAAGCACCAGGGGTTCTCATCTTGTCATTGGTGCTGTCTGCTGACTTCCACTTATGGTGTCTTGCTTCCTTGTGTATTTTGTTGTGGAGCGTATGCATACATACTGACAGGAATTTGTAGGAGTCTGGACCATACAGACTGGGTTGAGTTAGTCTGGCTATTCTGTGGATAGGTGACTAAGAACTACTGTTAAAACGTCTGTTTTCCAGGGAATCTATCGAATCTCACCCTCAAGGATCCCCCAAATCACCTGGATCCTTGATTGTTACTCAAATTCCAGTGTCTTTCTTTCAAATTCAGACTGGTAACTTGTGATGGTCAGTGGTGGTGAAGGGAAATATGAGGGACTCTGCCCACAGGCACTATCTGTGTGGAGCAGAGGACCAGGTCTGAGGATGAGTTGCCCCATCCTGGGCTTATCATTCCCCTTCTCCTGGTTTTCACTGTTGATCTGTTGTACAGAAGCAAATGTCTCCCACACATCTGGTGCAGGGTCTGTGAGGAGAGAACCAGTGTTACAGGCTCTGACCATGTTCTTGGAAGTGTGTTTTAGGCCCACTCAGTCTGCTAAGAAACAGTTGCTCCCTCCCTGTCAGGAACAGATTGATGAGTTTGGCCACTGCACTAATCCCTCTGGGAAACTCTGTTCTCCTCTCAGTGGGGCAGGGAGTCAGTGAAAACACCAAATGAGAAGGAAGGATTTTGCATGAAAATATGGATAATGGTAAAGAATATGAGGACTCAGAGAATAGAAGGTAGGGGATGGAGGAGGTGCTACCAACCCCATCTTCTCCACTTTTATCTTCCCATGAAGCAAGGAATGGGGTGCAAGACTCCATCTGTTCCCCTTCCCACCCATGTTATAACCCCACCCAGAACACCAGAACACCGCCATACCTTCCCCTCCCCCTGAGAATAACCAGCTACTCCATATTATCTCAATTCCATGTACCTATCAGTTTATTGGAAGCTCGTGAATACCTCATGAGGCAGGCTGGCAAAGACTTATTAATCTCAGTTTAGTGGCCAGTGATTTTGCTGTAGAAATCCAAAGCAAGTATCACACCTTCTGTCCTTCATTCTCTCTGACCACTTTAAAAATGTTTTTCTCTTTTTTTGTTTTTTATTTTTTTTTAAATTTCTTACATAGACAAATGGTTGCTCGGATCCCTTCCCTCCCTCCCCACCCTCCCAGGTGGCCCGTCCATTGACTCAGACTCCTCTCTCTTGATGTTTGATGATTTATGTTCAGTCCACAGGTCTCTTTCTTTTCTGTGGTTGTGTCTATTTGACAGGTGAGGGACTATGTTCCTGGTTCACAGCATTTTGTGCATGAAGGATGATAGTCTTAGCTTTGCATTGGGTAGCCTGTCCATGCTCATTTGAGGTTTAACAATGTCTTATCATTGCTGGCTGCCTGTTTCTGTCTTACTTTCCCTGTATATCCATTGCCTCTTCACCCCATAGCTCTGCCTTCTGGCTTGGGGGACCTTGCTCCCAGTCATTCTCAGTCAGCTTCTGATCACTTTTTAATTTCAGTGTGAGCACTTATTGGCAGTAATCATGGTTGAAATGATATTCAAGCCTCTGTTTCCACATTGGTAAAAATTGAGGAGAGGTTAGCTTGCCTACATTTATATAGCCAGTAAGACATAGAACTGGGATGGGAAGTGGCAAGATTTGCAACTTGACTGGGATTGTCTGTCACGGTAAGTGCCTGTATAATATAACTACTTCTGCTGTGTCCGTATAATAACTCACTCTGAAAATTAAGTCCAAAATGTATGTGAATGTCCTCTGGAAGTGGTAATTATATGAATGTAGGTAGTTCTACATTCCAACTCAAAATGGATAAAAGACTTAGATGTCAGACCTGAAACCATAACATACATAGAGGAAAACCTGGGCAAAGCCATCCATGAATTACAATTCAGAAATCCCTTTTTGGAAACATCTACAGATAGCAAAAAACTGAAGGAAAACATAAACAGATAGGACTACATCAAACTAAAAAGCTTCTGTACTGCAAAAGAGATAACAGAAAAAACTACAAGAAGCCCAACCAAATGGGAAAAAAATTTTGCCCTCCACAAGAGTGATAAGGGTCTACTAACGCAGATCCATAAGGAACTTACACAACTAAACAAAAACAAAACAAGAAGCCCAATCAAAAAATGGAGAGAACTAAAAAGATACTTCTCCAAAGAGGAAATACAAATGGCCAACAGGCACATGAAAAACGCTCAATGTCACTGGCAATTAGAGAAATACAAATCAAAACCACAATGAGATACCACATTACACCAGTAAGAATGACCCACATCAAAAAAGCAGGCAACAACAAGTGCTGGTGTGGATGTGGAGAGAAAGGAACACTCTTACACTGCTGGTGGGAATATAAACTGGTCAGCCACTATGGAAAACAGTATGGAGGACCCTCAAACTAATGAAAATGGAATTACCATTTGACCCAACAATCGCTCTTCTGGGAATCTACCCAAAGGAGACCTCAATGTGGGTACAAAAGTGACATCTGTGCCCGGATTTTTATTGCAGCACTGTTTATAATTGCAAGGACATGGAAACAACCCAAATGTCCCAAAACAGATGAATGGTTGAAGAAGATGTGGTATGTATATACACAGTGGAGTATTACTCATCAATTAAAAATGACAAATTTGATGAATTTATTGAAACATGGATGTACCTAGAAGAAATCACACTGGCAGAAACAAGTCAGAAAGTAAAAGAAACAAAATGGTTTCACTAAGATATGGACAACCAAATGAAAGTACACAATGGGAGGGTGGGGACCAGCTGGAGTGGTCAGGGAGGGGAGGTGGTAGGTGACCCCCGGAGATTAAAATGATGTGATATATATATAAATAAATTATTTAATAAAAAAAATGAAAAATATATGAGAAAGCCCACATTCATTTTTATAGATACAAATGTGTTCAACCACAAAGATGGGCACTACCTTTAAGCTAGTTTCTTTTATACATTTTGGTAGTCCCAGTGTTTTGCCAGCATAAATTAATTCACATTGTGTGAATTGCACAAATTGCACATGTATCAATTCATACATTTTTATATGAGTGTGTGTCTGTGTGTGCAATAAAGTCCTAAAAGTAAAAAAAAAAATGTAGGTAGTTCTAATTCTGTCATTAGTAAGACCTCTTCTGATTTCACTGCATCAAAACAAGCATTAAGCATTATTTAATAAGCTAGCTAGGCACTGAGTTTATCTTTGGTTTATTAGTTGAACACCTACTCTATGCATCTTCCCACCATGCGCATTAAATCCCAAAGAATCAAGTCTTAAAGCACATGCTGTAAAAATTCAGCTAGTACAATCTGACCCTCAGACTCTTGGCTCCAGTAGATAGAGCTCTTCCACACTCTCTGCATATCAGTTGAAGAGGAAATTTTCTCTGCCTGCAGCAATCTGCAGTCATCTTTCAGTAATCTCGACAGAAAGGATGAAGATGTTGACCCTTTTGCGTTCTCTCCCAGCAGCCACCATGTTGGACTAAAAGTGTTTTTAAGACCTCACCAGAGCTGTGGATTGTCATGAATGACTAACACCTGCCATGGTCGTTTGATAGAAAAGTGGAATTTCACCACTATAGGTCTCTGTCATTATCACTTAAGTGAGAGATAATTTATGAGCAATGTCTGGGAGCAGGGCACTGAGGCTTTAGGAATCTGAATGGGGAAAGCACGTTCATCTGAGAACTTGGTGCTGCTGCTGCTGCTGACTAGTTCTGCCTCTGGGAGTTCAGAGTGACTGCACCTGTTCCACCTAATATCACATGAAGTAAGCACCTACTCTTAGTATTCAACAAATTATGTGATCTGCAGAACTTGGTAGAAAGTGCTGCAGTTAAATTAGGATTTCAAGCCTTATTCTGCTATCTTGAAGCAGAAACCTCTCTCACAGAGTTGTTATGAATATAATTTAAATAATGAATCATGTATCGATGGTAGTAAATAATCAGAAAAATTCAACTCACTTCCCCACTCCATTCTTCTTCACAGTATGTGGTAGCAATGGCAGCAACAATTTCTTCCATAGACACAGTAACTAATTCTGTTGCCACCACTATGACTTCAAGTGATGATTTACCATGCTAAGACTTTGATGGCTTTATTCCTTAGACCAGAGCTGTCCAATAGAACTATCTGTGATGGTGGCAATATCTGGAGTGACCTGACTCCTTGCAAATGTGACTAGTGTGACTTGAGACATGAATATTGAAACTTAAATGACCTCATTTACTACTTAACAATAGTGTTAAACTCTTCACCTCTATTAGGGGACAGAAAAAGTGGTGGGTATTTATTTAATACTTCTCTCTCACAATAAGAAGTTCATGCCAAACTCTGGAAATCCAGAAAGAGCCCTAAGTGTGGCCATCGATCCAAAACAACAGCTGGGAGAGTTGAAAGGTGGCTGTGGGGAGGGAAAAGAACTTTACTATAAGCCTTTAAATCACTCTTTAATTCGCTCTTTAATTTCTTTTAAAATTTGTGAATATACTACTTTGAAATTATTACTTTTTTTAAGTCATAAAATCATGGAAATAATGGATATGTTTTTTTTTTCTTTCTTTTTCGAGACTAGGTCTTGCTATTTTTGCCCGTGGAACTGCAGGCTCTCGTTGCCCGGGATACCACAGACTCAAGCAATCCCCAGTCTCAGCTTCCCAGGTAGCTGGGATGACAGGCGTGCACCACCATGCCCAGCTATTTTTTTTGGAACTAGGTCTCACTCTGGGCCCCAGGCGGGACTTGAACCCCGATCTCTAGCCCCGGCTGCTTCGTAGGCTGAAGCTTACAAGCACGAGCCACCATGCCCGGCTGTTTTTAAGAAGCTTTAGTTCTTAATGAGTTGAGTGCTCTGAAGTGGGACAAGTTGAGTTATCCAGAAGGACCTGTGCCTGACGCTTACTGAGGACAGTATTTTTTCTGGGCAATTCAGCAGGTAAAAATTTTCCTGCTTTTGCTTCAGAACAATCTTATACATACATGTCTACATACACACACAAAATATATATATTTACAGATAAAATTAGAGACTTATGTCCCCCATTTCAGTACTATAAACTTCATCCTCAAAAGCAATTGGGATCATATGTCATTCTTCCTAGTTTATGTTTTTTTCACATTTTACTATGCATGCCTGCATATCTGTAAAGCTATATTCATTTACTTTTCATATTTTGAAATTTTCACTTAAATGCTATCTTATTGCACGCATTAGTCCTCCACAGGCTTTATTCAATCAGCATATTGAGCTTCATCGTGTTGATCTATGGAGCAGTTCACCCATTTTATTTGAGAATATAAATACATCGGAATTCATTTCCTTCCATTTTTTTCATGCTTAAAAACAATATGGCAGTGAACATCTTTATGCAAGCCTCCCGCTGAATCTGAACAAGAGTGTCTTCATATGCCTAGAAACAGAATTGCTGGAGCATCTTCTCCGAGCTACTGGGTCACTGGGTCAGGTTCATTTTACAGCATAATTCAGTAGTGCTTATGGGTGTGTGTATGGGGGTCTCAGGTGCTGTGTGATTGGTGTGTAGAGACTGGACCCCAGGGACAGGAATGGGGGTTATATCTGAAACACCAGTGTGGCTGTCCCAGCAGGATGGATTCTCTCCTCAGAGGTGTAGTTTAGGACCGGAACAGAAACTTGTGCTCTCTCTAACAAGCTGCCATGTATACATCTAAAGGACTGCTAGATCTTTCTCCTCTGCATACAGTGCTAGTCAGTGTGCTGCTGAGAGGGTGGAGGGAAGCTGAACAAGATGGGATATAGACAAGAGAGGGCTCCATGTGTGATAGACCTCTTCCATTCATTTACGATGTGCAGATCCAGAACTAGAGTCTGAAGTGAAAAGTACCACATGAAAAGGAAGGTTCCTTCTGGCTGGGCATGTCAACATGATTGAGAAGCCTGCTCCATGTAATTCCTCTCCAAGGAAGCAGCCCCTGACCTTGAGCAACCAGCCCTGTTCTAAATCATTGTATTCCCTTTCCTTCTCCCTCCCCTCTCATCCTTGATAGGTATCTCAGCTGACCAACTTGGAAGGATCACATTACCTGAGCTGCTAGTGCTGAGAATACCCAATAACCTATGATAACACTCATCAAGAGAGAAGTTACTTAGAGGGAAAGCAGAGATGACTAGGGGTAAAGAATCCCATAGACCCTGGGAGGTGAAGAGCACAGCATTGAGCCTGCATTCCCTGTGCCCACTGGAGACGGCCCTAGTTCTAGCTATACCTTGTTACCTGTTCTCTCTTTGGTTGTACTTAGTCCTATACATTCAGCTTAAGCACATCCATTCTCTTTGAAATCCCAAAGTCTCAAATAGAACAGGGGGTAGGTATCAACGAGGGAGTAAAATCCAATGCTGCTTTTAAGTATGGGTTGGATTTGATTAAAGAAGGAGGAAGAGTAATCCAGGTGGTGAGGAAAGCGTGGGTAAAAAGAGAGAGGCAAGAGGAAATTGGCATACACAGAAAAGCACAGAGGGTTCAGTGTATCTGGAACACAGAATTTCTTTTTTTATTTTTTAAATTTTATTCATTCTTTAGATTTTATACAGTATCAGCAAATGGTTATTGGAAAGCCTTTCCCACCCATTGACAACCTCTCTGCTCACTCAGACCCCTCTCCTTGTTGTTTGTTGATCTATGTTGAGTCCTTTGATCTCTTCATTTTCTGTGGCAATGTTCTTTTCTTGGGTGAGGGACTGTGGAACACAGAATTTCTAATGGGGAGGATGGATGTGCAGTTAAAAAGGAATGCTGGTACTGGATCAGGTGCTTTCAATTCAGGCAAAGATATTCTTGCTTTCTTCCATTGATAGCAATTAGACCTCGCTTGGGACATGTCAGAGTGGCTCTGACCCTGTAAAAGGCTTGAATACTGGGCTGAAGGGGAGGGAGGGTGAAATCAGGGGAGGTATGAGCAAGATGACAGTTCACGGATGACATGGTGGTGAGAGAATCTTGGGGTATACAATGATGATATCGTTTTTCACTGATATATATAATTATATATATATATTATATATATTATATATATATTATATATATATAATTTTTCATGATTATATAAAAATTGCATAACCAATTTTTAAAAAATGACGTTCAATCATTATAGTGACTCTGAATATAAATTCTTTTTCAGGCACCTGCCCTCACTAATCTTTGACCTAGGGTCAGATCTGACCTCTGTCAGATCTGCCGAGATGACTCATGGTGGCTGAAAACAGGCAGTCAGATGCTAGGCAGGCAGCATGGAGGGCACCATACTTCTCTGCAATTGCTTTCCTCTGGAAGGTCCCTCCTCTCTGATTCTCATAGCTGTCAACATCATTTTGACTTCTTAGACTTTGTTCACACATTGTCTCCCTAGACATTCCTGGCACCCTTGAGATCACGGTTTGGCTCCTGACTGGACACCTGCTATTCAGTTACCTGCTTCCATCCAGTCCCAAAGACACTGGGAAGCCAAGGCCAGCTTGCACACAGAATGCTCCCACAGGAGGAACGAACAAACAGACTTACCAGTTGATGAGTTAATTTAGGTAATCAAGACCAGGCCCAGGAAAGGACAAAAAGAAAATTCAAATATCAAGGTCATGCTCCCTAAACTAATCTAGAAATTGATGTGATTTTAAATACAATTTACAACAGATTTTTTTTAACCAGCTTGAGCTGAACATGAGAACATGGTTTAAATACATTATAATGTTATGATATTTTAAAATCATGCCTCTGCATATGGATGGGCAGACAGAGCTTTGGGACAGAACAGCAAGTCCAAAAATCAAATCAAATACATTAGAGAATTTAGTTGATGGAAAAAAGATGAGATTTCATATTAATGGGTAAAGGGTAGCTTATGTAATAAACAACACTGAGATAACTGACAAGTTTTCTAGAAGAAAATAAAGTTGGACCTCACAAATGAGCTCTAGATGAAGTGAACAATTTAATGTACAAAAAGTCCAAAAGTACTAAGATATGGATATATGTACACATATCTACATATTTACATACACAGTCCTGGGATGTAGAAAGCTTTCTAGTATGGTGATAGCTGGAAGCCTTGAGACAAGAGAGTAATTAGATTACATAGAATTCCTCCTGGAATTTCTGAATGGAAAAACATAAAATGAGGCAGCACTATAAATGCAGTCCCATTTGCAAATCAGAAGAAACATTTTACATTTATATTATGCACAAAGGCTAATTTAGTTTAATAGATAAGTAGCTCCTTAGAGTCAACAAGTAAAAGATAAACAAAGGGAATAGTTACAGTTAATAGAAAATATAGCCAGCTCTTTGAAATGTGCAAACACAATTGATCTCACTCGTATGAAAAATATGTTAAAAATAAAACAGAATCCAATTTTCTACCTATCAGATTGGCAAAGATAAAAATGTTTAATGCCAATGATGCCTGGAGTATAGGTTGGCAGTTTGGTACAACCTCTGTGGAGGTCAATTGGATAATCAGTGTCCATCAAAATTACCCTTGTGGTTTTATCCAGCAATTTTAATGCTAGAGATTCAGCCAGTGGATAGTTTCATAGTAGTGCAAAATGATATGTGCACAAAAAATATTTTTGTAGCGTTCAAACAAAAGCTTGAAGTTAATATGAATATTCATTGGCATATGATTTGTTCAATGAATCCAGATAATGAAATGCTATCCAGCTGTTATAAAGAATGAGGTAATAACTTTGTCTAACGTATATGTCCAAAGTGAATGTTAGAGGAAAAGATGTATCCTTTTTGTGCTACACTTTTACATTGACAGCCCCCAATGAATATACCTACCGATTTTCACATGCATATGTAGTTTCCTTTCACACTGTTTCTGGCCTGAGGCACATGACTTATTCTGGGCATTGAAAACATGATGCAAATAGAAACTTGAGAAGAGCTTGTGTGTTGAGACTGGCACTTTCGAGATACTTCTTGTAGCCAAGCCACCATGCTGTGAGGAAGCTCAAGCTCCAAAATGGGTGAGCCACATGGAGAACATGAGATGCCAGTGGTCCTCAACTATCCTAGCTATCCCCGCTGAAGCATCAGGCATGTCAGTGAACAGTTAGTCTTGAACAATGCATCTTCAACAGATGCCACAGTGAAAAGATGACTAAGCCCTGCTGAACCTTGCCCCATAGAACCTGGACTAATAAATTATTGCTGTCATTTAAAAAAATTATCTTTTAGAATGACTTGCTATGTAACCTTAGAAATAGTGCTAAGAAGGAAAGATTTCTAGAATGACATATTAAAATAAGAGCAAGGTGCAGAGCAATGTATATTATTATTATATGTCTGTGGGGAAGTATATTTTCATATAGTCACAGAGTGTATTAGTTTCCTGTGGTCATTAACCACTGACCATAAATTGAGTGACCTAAAACAATTTACTCTTTTCCAATTTGAGAGCCTGCAAGTATGAAATCAAGGTGTCACAGAGCTGTGCTCTCTCTAAACTTCTAGGGGAGAATTTTTCCTTGCCTTTCCAGCAACAGGTAGCTGATACATTCCTTGGCTTTTATAGCTTGTGAAAAAAATCACCTCAAACCTTGTCTCCATTCCACATGATCTTCTCCTCTCTGTGTTCTATTCTGTCTTGTATGAGGACACATGTTATTGGGTTTGGGACCCACCCTGGGAATCCACAATAATATTATCAGAAGACCTTTAGTTATATCTACAAAATCACTAGTTATGGAGATTTATATGTGAATATTTTTTCTTGGGTTACCTTTCAACCTACTATTCCTGGCAAGAAATACACAATGACCTGGACATCTCCATGATATGGGAGGAGTAGGAAATGAGGGCCTGGAAGACAGAGGAAAGAGGAAAATATATTTCTTTAATTGCATGACTCCAAAGCATTTTCAGTTGTCAGAATTTAAAGAGTGCTACTGGCACCCCGTGGTCGTAGACTAAGGTCAGAGGTACTGTTAAGGTCCCTATATTACACCTTCCAGGATGGATCGTGGACACTCCCTGCCCCTCCACAAAGAATTATTGAGCTCAAAATTCCTAAACATTATACTAAGATCAGGAAATATTGCTCTATGACTTCAGGTAAGCATATTTAGCTCTTTGAACTTTATTTTAATGAAATAAGATCATGCTCAAGATATTTTAAACTGCAAGTAGTAAAATACTCCTCAAACTTACTCAAATGATCAAAAAAAATGCATTATTGTTACAGGCAGTCCTGTGGACCAATAGATTCTGGGGTGCATTTTATCCCAAACAGCATCAACACTGTCCTGCCTACCTCTCCTTGTAGTCAGGAGGACACTGGTAGGAATAGCAAGTAGGGTGCAATGTGGTTTACGTCTTGTGGCAACCACCAAAGAAAGGCATATGGTGGGCCTGTTGATTTGACTGGGCCTCTTAAGTCATGTGCCCACTCATGACCAGTAGTGTTGACTGGGAGAATGGCAT
Source organism: Uropsilus gracilis (assembly GCA_004024945.1). Taxonomy (NCBI): domain Eukaryota; kingdom Metazoa; phylum Chordata; class Mammalia; order Eulipotyphla; family Talpidae; genus Uropsilus; species Uropsilus gracilis. The sequence continues at coordinate 4,850 of PVHY01016280.1, read as the reverse complement.
GCACTGATTGGCTAAGCCTGGCTTCTGACTCCATCAGGAGAATAGAGATGGGATCACCATATTGGCCTATGCCAAGGATAGTCCTTGCCTGGGGCTGGAAATCAACTAGCCCTCTTCTGCTGCCCCACTCCTGCCAAGTTACATGAACTCCATTAGGGAGGAGTGGGTCACTTACAGAGGAAGTAGACAGGATACTAGGTAGGAAATCAACACTATATGCTGCAAAAAACCCATATTTGCATGATGGAAATTTGTTAAATGCCAGGCTTGTTCACTGAACAGCCCTTAGTACTTCTCTCCACCTTTACACCCAGCTGCCACGGTCAGTAACCTGGGGAAAACATCAATAAGCAAATGGAGATGCAGATATTACATTCATCTGGGGCTCTCTTTAAGTAGGAGGCCTCAGCCCACTTCCTTCCTAGGTACCAAAGAGAAATAACTTTACTTCTCACTCTGTGCTTGCTCTCACCATAGCAGTTTTGCTGCCCATGTGTTCAGACCTACCCATGGCTAATGAGATGAGTTCGCATGTCAGCTTCTCTGTCATCTCGGTACAGGTATGTGCGTCAAGTAGTGACCATGGCATCCTCAGTCCCCTCAGGTCAGGTGGGTAATTACCCTTCAGGCTGTCTTGCCTGCCTGTGTGCTTCCTGCAGAAACACCTGGAAAACACAGGTCATTCAAAGAGCCTTCCAGAACCCAATGTCTCTAGCTAAGTATCAGGGATAGTGGTCCTTATGGTTGAGGGGACAATGGTTCAAAATGATGTGCATATTTGGAAAACTGGTGAATCAGTGCACTCAGATTTAAACAGAATGTGCTTTGGCACTGGGGCAGGAAAATGAAGGATGCAAACTATCTAAAGTTATCTAACCACAAAACATTCTGTCATTCTGTGATCATAATGATAAAAATATGACCAGACATGGTCTCTGCTGGAGCCAGTGGTGTGGATGAGGTTGTGGCTTTTTTTTTTTTTGCCTTTTTTTTTTTTTTTTGAGACTAGGTCTTGCTAATTTTGCCCGTGGAACCGCAGGCTCTCGTTGCCCGGGGTACCACAGACTCAAGCAATCCCCAGCCTCAGCTTCCCAGGTAGCTGGGATGACAGGCATGCATCACCATGTCCAGCTATTTTTTTGGAACTAGGTCTCGCCACGGGCCCCAGGTGGGACTCGAACCGCGATCCCTAGCCCCAGCCGCTTCATAGGCTGAAGTTTACAAGCACGAGCCACCGTGCCCGGCTGAGGTTGTGGCTTTTATTCCATCTTCAGGTCCAGGCTCTTCTACTGAGTCTAGTGCCTCACAGGTGAGTGGGTGAATACTATTATTAGACTTCCATTCTGCTGGAATGTGTTTCTTAAGTAAATTATTTGCAATCATCAGCATTTTGACCGTAGTAAAGGCTGACTTGCAATACACCACACAGTTGATCCCAATACACCAGTGGGTCACAGCAGTTTCCCCGTTTCATTAGGATCTTTAAGTGATAGACACACAAACACACCAACCCAAGGATACATCCCAGCACCAGAGTGCACCTCAGCTGGACGAGATGAAACCATTTGAACTAACAGGTCAGCAGGCTGTCTCGCCTTTGATAGAGGTGGTTTACAGAATTTTCCAATTAACCCTCCTGCCTCCACCAATATATAGACAGCCCCCTCTCCCTGCACCTGCGAGGGGCTGCATGGGTTATAAATTGCACCCAAATGGAAAGGAAGTGAATTTGATGGAGCACTGAGAAAAATGCTACAATTAGACTCCTCTGGGCCATGTGGGTTGCTATAATGGTTTTGGTCCTCAAATTCTACCGACTCCTTCCTGAAGCGGCAGAATTACAGGTAATTGCTTTTGGGAAGAGCTAAATAGCGGATGGCTTCTCCTCCGACCAGATTTATTTTAATTCTCAATAAACAGGATAATGTGTCCTTTGCTCTGCTCTCCAGGTCGTTAGAGAGGCTCAAGCCGTGGCCATCCCTGGGCTTGGGACTTGAGACCAAATGCAGTAAACTACATTCAGCGGATAATTATCCTGTGTTATTGTTCGGGTGCAGAGGAAATGGACCATAAACTGTCTGGATTCTTCTTTTGGCACCTGCCGCCCAGAGCCATGTGAGAGGGATGGCACAGTGAAAAGAACGCTGAGTGAGGAAGGAGAAGGTTCTCTAAGAGCCCTTGTCTTCTCCCCATCCCCAATACCAAAGGCAGTTGTCTGTTGTGACTTGGGGAGTGGAAAGGGCCCATTTGGCCAGGTAATAAAGTGAACACAATAGCGTTCAGTTGTTGGAGAACTCTATGCCACTGTGTGAGGAACACCACCCCTGGTAACTGCCCCCCATGGCATGAGAACGCCATGCCCTGTTCTCATTTTGGTTCTCCCTACACCTAAACCCTACCCCTATCCTTGAGGATGATCCAGCTCCCATGCAAACATCTCTTTCCAGGCTCCGCTTTCCTTAGCCTCCACTACTACAAGTCTCCAGCACTGACTCCCATCTGCTGTGAAATCTGGGGAAGGTAAAGAAGAACTCTAGTTAGGCCTACTATAGGCCTTATACATTACCGAGTATCTTAAGCATTATGCCATTCAGTCTTCACAAGAGATATTGTGAAGGAGGCTCTCCTCTTGTCCTTGCTGTATATGTGAAAACTGAGGTCCAGAGAAGCTAAGCATTTCAATTAAAGATGCACAGTAAGAGTACCAAGATTTAAAACTGGATCTCTGTAGGGTAAATGAGTCATCATCATTACATACCCTTCCACCGTTAACTTTTGTGACCAGCACCAGTGGCATTGTCCCGCCCCATGATTGTACACACGTTGGCCCAATGGGTATGCTCAAGTAAAAGTTGGAACATCTGGGCCTAAGAAGGAGGGGGGAAAATGATGGCATCATCATGGTGGGGGTGGGCAGAGACTCATGTGGCTATTCCCTTCCTGGCTGGTTTCCCTCTTTCCACTATTAAAAATCTTGTGAGGATAATGCCACGGGCTCTGCCATCCTAATCAATAGCATAATCTGGGTGGGGGCAGGTCATGGGGACTCTCTGTTGACCCTTTGAGAAACCTGTTTTGGTACTTAAAGGTATAAGACCCCTGTTGGTGTAGGTATATTGTTGCAAAATAGTCTGTATGATCCCCAAAGTCTGTATGTATTCCCCTGGGTCATTCATGTACATCTGGGCCAAATTGCATTTCAATTTCTTTTCCTAGTACCTGTCCTTCCTTGATCCAGTTCTACTAATATGGCCTCAGTCCTGATCCACTGTCCAGTTATAGCCTAAGACTCTGACTACTCTCCCAAGAAGTAGGGAATGACATGCAGAGGGATAATCACAGAGTGGGGTTGGGTAGGGTTGATCTGGGAGCTGGTTGACAGGCAATCCCAACCTCTACCAGTAGCCAGGTGTGCTTTGGGGTCACATTATTACAGCAAAAGTTTCCCTACAGAGAACACCCCTCTTTTCAGGAAATCAACTAAAGAAATCTGGGAATTGAGTTACCCACCAATCTCAACCAATAAGCACAAGTGAGGATGACTGCAAAGATAGGGGTGAGAAGCCTGGTCAGGCAGACACAATGGAGGTATCTGTGTCTCTTGGTCTCATGCTAGGAGATACAGAGTATGAGAAGGGTGGAACAGTGGGCTGAATAGTGTATTCCAAGATGCATGTGTCTGTCTCTAGAAGTTCAGAATTTGAGCTTATTTGGAAATGGGATCTATGTTGACATAATTAAGAATTGTCTAGATATAATACTAAAGCTGATGTCCTTTGAAGAAGCGGACACTGAGTTGAACGTGATGTGAAGATATAGGTAGAGATGGGACTGAAGCTGTGATGAACCAAGGAACATTTAGAACCCCAGAATCTAGAGGATGCAAGGAAGGATTATCCCCTAGAATTCTCAGTGCAATTTACATTTACTCTTTTACACTATCCATTTTAGCCTCACATAGTCATATTTCATGGTGTTCTGCAAAAAGGAACATCTTGATTTTTGACTTTAGGCCTCCAGAGCTGTAAGTGAATACACTTGTCATTTTAACTTTTGGCTCCTGTACATCATTAGAGGTTTATTCTCATGTCTGGCTGCTATATGAGTACTGTTCCCCCTTCGCACCTTTTTGCTCTGTGGTCTTTTTTCTTAATTCCTAAGGTGTAAAAATGTTCTCTCCACCCTTCACTTGTACCTAGATGACTCCCCCACCCCCCTGTTTCTAACTTAGGTGTTCTAATTTATTTTTTCTTGCTGCCAAACACATAACCACAAGCATAGTGACTGGAAACAATATGCATTTATGATCTCAGGTTCTGGGAGTCAGAAACCTGGGCCTGATTAGCTGGTCTCTCTGTTCAGAATTTCACAAGACTGCAGTCAAGGAGTTTGGCAGGGCTATGTTCTCATCTGGAGGCTAGAGGAGGGAAGAATCCACTTTCAAACTCACTTAGTTATTAGCAGACTCCATCTTTTGACAGCTGGAGGACTAGAATCCTGTTTTGTTTTTTTTTTCCTTTGTTGCTAACCAGGATCATTCCCTTAGTTCCTTAAGTTTCCTGCCTCTAGTTCTCTGTACAATCTGACAATATGATGCCTTAACGGCAGCGAGAGAGCATCTCTGGCCTCAGGGGAGGCCCACATTCCCCTTTAAAGTAATTTTGATGTAGTTAGGCCCAATATAACCTTCCCTTTGATTAACTTAGTCAACTAATTTGGGATCTGAATTGTATCTGTAAAACCCCTTCACTTGTCATATACCATAACCTAAACAACAGCATAAGCTGGGTGGGGGCAGGTCATGGAGACTATCTGTTGACCCATTGAGAAACTTTCTTTGGTACTTACAG
>PVHY01016279.1:0-34118 GCA_004024945.1 Uropsilus gracilis | reverse complement strand
CTGGTCCTGGGCTCTTGTTTTTAGGTAGAGTTTTGATGACTTCTTCAATTTCACTGCTTGTGATTGGTTTATTTAAGCTCTCTATTTCTTCCTTGTTTAATTTTGGAGAGTTGTATCTTTCTAAGAATCTATCCATCTCATCCAGGTTGTTGTATTTGTTTCCATATAGTTGTTCATAATAATCTCTTATTATCCTTTGTATTTCTTTAGTGTCAGTTGTAATTTCTCCTCTTTCATTTATGATTCTGTTTATTTGAATTCTCTCTCTTCGTTCCTTTGTGAGTTTTGCAAGGGATTTGTCAATTTTATTTATTTTTTCAAAGAGCCAGCTTTTGGTTTTGTTGATCTTCTGGATAGTCTTTTTGGTTTCCAGATTAGTTATTTCTTCTTTTATTTTTGTTATTTCTTGTCTTTTGCTGGGTTTTGGATTTTTTTGTTGCTCTTTTTCTAGTTTTTCGAGTTGGTGGATTAGGTTGTTGGTTATTTTCTTTTTTTTTGATATGGGCCTGTATTGCTATGAGTCTTCCTCTTAGATATGTTTTTGCTGCATCCCAAACATTTTGGAATGCTGTGTCTTCTTTGTCGTTTGTTTCAAAGTAAGTTTTTATTTCATCTTTAATTTCTTCAATTACCCATTCTTCCTTTATTAGCATGTTGTTCAGTCTCCATGTGTTAGATGTTTTTCTTTCTTTCTTCTCATTATTGATTTCTAGTTTAATACCCTTATAGTCTGAAAAAAGGGTTGGTATTATTTTAATCTTTGTGTATTTGCTCATGTTTGTCTTGTGGCTTAGTATGTGGTCAGTTTTAGAGAATGATCCATGTGCATTTGAGAAGAAGGTGTATTCTTTTCCTTGTGGGTGTAGCGTCCTGAAGATGTCTATTAGGTCCATTTTGTCTAGGTCTTCATTTTTGTGTCCTTGTGTAGCTTTTGTTTTTTTGATCTGTCCTTTTTTGAGAGTGGTGTGTTAAAGTCTCCTACTACATATGTGTTTTCATCTATATTTGTTTTCAGTTCTCTTAGTAGTTGTCTTATGAATCTTGGTGCTCCCTCGTTTGGTCAATATATGTTGATAATTGTTATGTCTTTTTGGTTACTTGACCCCTGAACCATTAGATAGTGACCTTCTTTATCCTTTGTTACTTTTTTTAATTTGAAATATGCTTTATCTGCTATCAAAATGGCTACTCCTGCTTTTTTTTGGGGGGGGCATTGACTTGTATGATCGTTTTCCATCCTTTCACCTTCAATCTATGCTTGTCTTTTGGGATCAAATGTGTTTCTTGGAGGCAACAAAATGTTGGGTTCTGTCTTTTAATCCAGTCTGCCACTCTATGTCTTTTAATTGCTGAGGTTAGCCCGTTGACATTAAGGGTAATTATTGATGTTTGAGGGTCTAACATTGTGTTTCTGGTGGTCATTGGCAGTTCTGTTTTAGTTTGTTCTTTTTTTTTCTATTTTTCATTCATTTATTTTTCTGCAGGTTTTGATCTTAGAGCTTCTTGAAGGAGTTCTTGGAGAGGGGGTTTGGTGGTAGCAAATTTCTGGAGGCTTTGTTTGTCTGAGAAGGTTCTAATTTTTCCTTCAAAAAGGAAGGATAACTTTGCTGGGTAGAGTATTCTTGGTTGGCATTTTTGTCTTGGAGTGTTTTGATGATGTGGTCCCATTCTCTCCTTGCTTTGAGTGTCTCTTCTGAGAAATCTGAAGTCAGTCTGATCGGTTTTCTTTTGTAAGTTATCTCTTCCCTTTCTCTTGTTATTCTCATATTTTTTTCTTTATCTTTGGCTCTTGAAAGTTTTACTATGATGTGTCTTGCTGTGTTTCTTCTTTCATTAAAGTGTTTTGGTATCCTTTTTGCTTCCTGTATATCTATTTTCATTTCTTCAAATTTGGGAAATTTTCCTCTATTATTTCATTGAAAAGCCTTTCAGATCCTATGTCTTTCTCTTCTCCTTCTGGGATTCCAATTACTCTTATATTTGTTTTCTTTAGAGTATCTGACAGATCTCTGATTTTTCTTCTGTTTTCTTACTCTGTTTTTCTCTCTCTTTCTCTTTCTTCTTTCTCTCTACTTCTGTGTCCTTTAGTGTACTGATTCTTTCATCTATTTCTTCTAATCTGCATTCCTGGCTTTTCCCTGCATTTTTGAGCTCTTCTATTGCTCCTTTTATGCATTGCATCTCCTGCAGCTTCTTATTTAGGGTTTAAATTTCGTTTTTCTGTATTTCAATGATATTGTTCATTTTGCTACATTCTTTTTTATATTTTTCTACCACTTCTTTTAGTTCATTGAGAGCTTCTACCCTCTTGCGTTCTCTTCTTTTCCCCTCTTCTTTGGCCTCTTTGAGTGCTTTTATCACGTTGATTCTGAATTCTTTGTCTGACATGTGAAGCATTTCTTCTATATCATCCATGTTGGTTTCTACAGATTGTGTATCCTTTTTGGGTGAATCCTTTTTCCTAGGGCTTACTTGATTATTTGTATTCTTCCTCCTTCCTGTGTTTTCCTTTCGGACTTGCTCTACATATTGAGTGACTACTGCTCTGGTGTCAGGCATGTTGAAGGCTGTTTAACTGTGGATAGTTCTGTCTTTGTACTTTTGCTGCAGTGGTGGTTATATCTTGTTTCCATTGCTTTTTGTGGGAGACCAGTTCCTTTTCAGGGAGTGGATGTGTGACTAGGTATGGTTTCTATTGTGTTGTCTGTCTTCTTTATTTTCATTTCCCACCCCCCACTTTTTTTTTTCAGCTTGATGAACCTTAAACAGTTCTTGATGTCTCCAAGCAACTAGGCTTGGTCTAACACTCTTTTTAGTTGGGGTTTCTTCAAGCTCTTGGTTGGTGATTGTCTTTGTTTCTTTAGTTTGCGGCGCCGGCGCTTTGGAATTGGAGACAACCTGAAGTAGTCTCTATGCTGGCGGGACAGTTCACCTGAGCGAGCCTCCCCCGCCACCGAATCTAGCTGCCTCTCCCCTCCGGGATGAACTTCCCGCGGCCACACTCTCCTGCTTCAGCGACTCAGTCCACACAGGCCCTAGCTCCGACCTTACTGCGCTGGGGGTGAAAAGTTGGATTACCCAGTACTGACTCCTGGGTCCACCCCGAGCCTGAAAGGCCCCGGCCTGTTCTGATGCAAATTGCAGCCTCTTTCTAGCTCCCAGGTGCATTACTGTGGCAACCAGAAGATGTCTCTTTGCTGGCGGGACAGCACACCTGAGTGAGCCTTCCCCCACCACCGAATCTGGCTGCCTCTCCCCTCTGGGATGAACTTCCCGCAGCCACACTCTCCTGCTTCAGCGACTCAGTCCGCACAGGCCCTAGCTCCGACCGCACTCTAAAATCTGTTTTTTTAATTACTTTTTTTAAGACTGGCAATAGAACACTACTGCCAAATTAGGTCTTACAGTCCAACTCTGTAGAGTTCAGGGATTTATGAGTATTTCTTGTCCAGATGTTTAAATAAACCATGGTGTGAAACAATGATATTCTTTAAAAAATTCAAAACCTGCTCTTTATGTTGGGGTTTTGTGTATGGTTGTTAGTCATAGTATTGGTGACAACAAATTAAATGTTCTGATAAACAAATTTTGGGGTTTTCTACACACCAGTCATTAAGAGTTTGCTTTTATTGTTGAAAGGGTGTGGAAACTGCAATAATTCAAAAATGACTTTGTGACTTTGGTGATGGATAAATACGGTGACATGCTCCTGAGGAGAGAGAAATTCTATATTTTAAAAAGCAAACAAGGACATAGATGCACATATGTACATATATACATACATACTAGACTTCGTGAAAATATAGTTTATGCCAAGTACTGCTTTTGATATAGGGTCTAACAGGATAGATATATTTCTTTTCTTTCTCTCTTTTTTTTTTTTTGTTGTTTGTTTGTTTTTACAGACTAGGTCTCACTATGTTGCCCAGGGTAGTCCTGAACCCACGGACTCAAGTGATCCCTAGCCTCAGCCTCCCAGATAGCTGGGATTACAGGCATATGTCACCACGACTGGCTATTTTTTTTTTTTTGAGACTAGATCTTGCTATGTTGCTTGGGGCAGTCTCAAACCCTCAAACTTAAGTGATCTCTAGCCTCAGCTTCCCAGGTAACTGGAATTACAGGTGTGTGCCACCATGCCCAGCAGGGTGAGTATATATATTTTAAGTCAATATGTATTGGATTATGTGTTGTCATGATCTTATGTACTGGAATTAGAGGAGTGTAGAATTAATTTCAGGGCATAAAAAAGACTCCCTGGAAAACATGATTTTAGAACAATGGGTGGAAGGACAAGTAAGAGTTTAATCTGAGAAAAATGGGAGGTGTCACTCTAAGAGGAAGCACATCTAAGCAAAGGTACAAAGTTGGGAAATTATATATGTTAGGAAAATATGTGAAATTTTTATTAAAAAACCTGTGTTTATTTTTTCTCAAATTGTGTTTATTGAGGTGAAGTACATTGACATATTTGTACATAAAAAATAACTGGGAAAGTAAGATGAGCCCTATAAAAAAAGTACTTAAGTGTTTAAGAGATTTATGGTTCAAATTGAAAGGAAATAGGAAATATTGGGCAGTTCTGTTGGCAACACAGAGCAGTAAGAGGGACTCAATGACTCAGCCATTCAGCATAAATACACTTGGAGCCCAGCAGCTTGATGGACTGAATAGACAGAAATGCCTTAACAAGTCACAGAACAATTATTTACTACTTTATTGAGCACATAGGCTATGTCTTTAGCCATGTTTTAGGCATTATACATAATATGTAAAATGTTTACAAATTATTTTTTCATTAAATGCATATGCAACTTGTCAAATATAGGTCACAGTATAACAATGATTTTTTAAAGAAATGTTACTATTTTTTATTTATTTTTTATTGACTGCATATATATGTATATACATATATATTACATCATTGTCTACCTCCTGAGGTTATCCCATTACTTTATCACCCCTGGAACCATCTTAATCTCTTGTGCCTGATCCCTCCCCCGATTTTATCTTCCTCCCCCTCTCGCTCTATGTTTCATTTCTCTTAATAGTTTTAACTTTTTCTTGTCCTTTTGTTTGTTTTCCCTACATCCCTCATCTAAGTGAGACCATCCCATTTTTCTTACCCAGAGAGGGCTACTCCCTTCCCCCTGCCTGTGTTCCTACCCTGACTAGCACTCACTCACTTGGTAATCTACTTGGCCCTTGGGGAAAACCAGAATGTTGTCAGTTTAGACTTGAGCTGAACCAGTTTCCCATGTTGTTTCTTGAAATGTTAATAAATAAAACAATTGCTTTTGTAATTTTAACTTTCATTTTCCAGAATGTTTTATTAAACCCCCAAACATCTGCAAAAATAATGATACAATAAAGATTGCAAAGTGAGTTCATACTTAAAAAAATAAAGAAATAATTAAAAAATAAAGAAATAAAGAAAAAAATAAAGAAATAAAGACTAAATTATATGACCCAACTATACTATGGGAGTGCTAAACTCTTTCTACAATATTGACAGAATTTGTGACATAATTGTGAATGTGGAACAGGTAGGAGTTATTCCAGAGCACAAATTCTAAGAGCAGATATTTCAAGATATCTGCCATTTTGGGGGTTAGCTGTTCCAGCTCCCACTGCACGTTCAGATTGCCATTGCAAGCCTCCCAGAGATGTGGGGAAGCAAAGACTCTTGAAGATGCCATCATGACCTTTTGTCCAGAAAACATGTTCCAATAATTCAGTGGTGGGAAGTTGCCATTTTAGGATAACAGCCTTTCATTTGAGATTCTTGTTCCTGGTCTTGAGTGGTGGGAAGACACCACCTTGACTGTCTTTTGTTAAGGATTTCAAAACACTGGACAATAACTGGGGTGAGATAACTTAACGACTGTTTACCTTTATTTATTAAATAAATCCCATTATTGTTCCCTGAACATGAGTGGTCTTGCAATTTTGCACAGGTAAAGAACTCAGATGGTGCTTCATAAACTATTTGGGTACTGTCCTGAATCAGTTTTAGTGCCCCTTATTGTCTGATATTAATGTAACTTGGTGATCCATTGGGGAATCACTCTGTGGGATTTCAGAACTATAGCAAGTCCTTCTGTCTGCCTTTTTGGAGTTGGGAATAAAGGAATAAAAATATTAACACTGCCATTATAAAAACATTTTAGAGGTAATTTCAGCTGAAGAATCTTTGCAGCTTGCTATGGAAAGTTCCTTCATAACTATAGTTCAATTTTAATCCCCTTTAAATGTCATCCTGTTTTATTGTCAATGCAAACGTTTTCACTTTTTAAAAGGATGTAATAAAAAGCCACAGATGAGAAAAATAAATAAGTTGAAAAGTTACCTCAGTGTATTTAGCAAAATATCTAAGCTAAAAAAATGATTCTACGAAAATTTAAACTTCAAGGAATAACAAGTAATTTTGTTGTGTGTGTGAGTGTTTATATGTGTGTGTTTGTATGTGCAATGCAATGATTATAAGAATAGTATTGCATTCAGACTGCTAAACTCAAACCCAGGCTTTGTTCAACAAACAGGTTCTACAACGTTTGCAAGTTTAATTATCTCTCCAGGCCTTGATTTCTTTGTAAAGCAGAGATTCTGCTGTATCAGTGTCAGGATTGTGGTATGAGGATTTATGGTAAAGAAGTTTGAATTTATGGTAAAGAGCTGTGCACATAGATAAGTATTAGTAATTGCTAATGAGTGAGGGAGTCAGAAAAAAAGAGATTTAATAGGCAAAGGTGACCCTGAGGAAGTACTGGGGGGGATAGAGTTAGAGAGAAGTGGCACTGGGTCCAGGAACCATTCTTTTTTCCCTCCCTCCCTTTCTTCTTCTCTACCTCTCTCCCTCTCTCCCCCTTCCTTCCCTTCTTTCCACATTATTTATTCAGTGTCTACCATGTGGCAAACAGTCCTCTAGATGCTACTAAAATTGCAGTGAACAAAACAGGTAAAGAACTGCCTTTGGATCTTTATATTAGTGAAGGAGATAACAAAATACACCGATTTAATGCTGGGAAGTATCAATTGCTATGAAGAAACTGGGTGCACTGGATGTGAGACTTGTTCCCTGGAAATGATCTTAATATTGCTAGATATAAAACAAATGCTAGTTTAGTGGGGCAACCTAGGAGTGCCTGTATCTGCCCAAGGTTGGGACACCAGCCTGTGCTATAATCCAAGGGATGTGTACTGCAGGGAGTCTCGTCGTCCGGAGAAACACAGCCCTTCACTCTTGAACCTTGTCTATGGGGCATCTGGGAAAGGATGGAAACATCTGTGTTTTGCAACTGTATCGACCACTCGTTTCTTTCTGAGTAAGTCAAATCAATGCTTTGCATGTGCTAAAAGCTTTCATACACCAGAGAACCAAGTGCTAGTGGGCATGCCTGCCAGCAATACCCAGGTTATCAGTGAGCTCATCTAGGTGATCACCATGTACCTACCAAGTGCAATGGCAGATGGTGCACTGGGGTTTTGTTGGAGAGTGGGACTCTATTCCCCCTTAGAACTTGGAGGAGAGGTGTTGGTTAGGGGCAAAGGGTGTGATGGTTAATTTCATATGTCAACTTAAATAGGCCACACTGTCCAGATAGTTGGTTAAACACTGGTGTAGATTTTGTTGGGAAAGTGTTTTTTAAAAAGAGACTAACATTAAAATCAATGGGCTCTTGAGTAAAGGAAATTACCTTCCACAAAGTAGATGCATATCATCCAAACCATTTAATATTAAAAATACCAACCTTCCACTCAGACTCAAGTGGCAAGGTCAGCTCTTTTTGAGTTCCCAGCCTATAAGCCTACTCTGTGGAATCTGGGCTGTTGGCTTCTGTGAGCATGAGGACAAATTTATTAGAATAAATTACTCATTTCATTACATTTGATAAATACATTGTCCATCTTTCCACCACCCATATACATACTTCTGTATATACATACACATAGAGAAGTATGTATATGGATGACGGATATTGGTTCTGTTTCTTTGAATGTTGACTAAAATGGTGGTAGTAGGGAGGAGAGACACCTCAGCCACGTTCAGATGATTCCTATTCCACCTTTAAGATTGAGTACAGCTCCAAAGGGAGGGTCCCCTGGTGTCTCCATTATGAACTGGATGTATTCTCTCATTATTGGTCATTGTTTCTATGTATTTCTTAGAGAACTAGTGTGACTTCTTATGCATATTTATATATCTGGTGTTGAGCAGAAAGCCTGCCTCTGCTCAGAAGCTCACTCTACATGATCACAGCTTGCAGATACGCCTCAACACGGGGGCCATGTCTCATCACTCTGAATAGACCCAGTGCCTGACAGATTGCTAGGTTTTCACTAAATTTTAGTTGAGCCAACTAAACTACTTCATTGTCTATCTCCACTGATGACTGGTTTTACCTGAAAAGAAGCAGTATAGTAGAAGCTGAATTATGCTCCCCCATCATTGTCTGTGTGATGACTTAAATCCCAACATCTCACAGAGGCAATCAAGTGACAATGAGGTCATAAGGGTAGGCTCCAATTTCTGGTGTCCTTATGAAAAGGAATAATTTAGACAAAGAGAAGAGAATGGGAAGAGATAAAGAAGAAGAGACTAGACACCTAGAGACTAAGGAGAGATGATTAGAATAGATCCTCCCCACTCAGCCCTCACAAGCAACAAACCCCAAGCCAACCTTAAGCCAATAGAACTGAGAGACAATAAATTTCTGTTGTTTAAGCCAACTAGTTTTTGATGTTGCTACAGTCATCCTAACAAATAAGCATAGACAACAAATGCTACCAACAAATGTACCTTTTTCTAATTTCCTGAGTACCATCTAGCTACCTCCTTGTCTCAATATTTAAGAGAGAAGCTAGAAAGTTAAGTCACTCTGATGTCACAAAATCTTAACTAGCTGTTTCTCTGTTAGTCACCTTCTTATCCCAAACAGAAAGTGAATATTCTCCAAGAGCAATGCCTGGCACATAGTAGGCATCCATAGCTTTTGCTGAAATGAGTGAATAAATAATGAACACACCTGATATCATTGCCCTCTGGCACAATAAAACCAACCTTCTGTGTCCTGCCTGACTCTCTCAACTCAACCTCGGCATCCCTCCTTAGTTACAAGCCCCCTTTGAAGCTTTTTATTTATTTCTTACCAGGTGCCTGATTCATTAGTGGTTTCCATTAAAGCTATGGTTGAAAAGATACGTTCATTTGAAACCCTCAAGTGTGGTGTTTTTGTTGGCTGGCTTCTCCTGCTCTGAAATAATTACTTTTTTTGAGGTGCTGAACTTTCTCATGTTTGTCTCTCCTCTCTGACAGTCTTTTCTTTGATCCTTTCTGGAAGGACTTGCCCAGGTCCAGTTAGTAATGCCAGAGGATCTTAAAGGAAAATAAATTATTGACTATTACAGCTGAAAAAGACCCTGGAAGATGTTTCTGTTCAAATCCTTTGCTTTCAGTTGAGGTCAGTGTTCAGACTGAGTCATGTGAATAGTGCTCATCAAAACCATAATAGGGCATTTTTAATATGCTTTACCATTTGCCAAGAACATTCGTCTATGTAATTTTATTTCATATAGTTCTTAACATGGAGTGAGAAAACTGGACATATCTGGTTATATCTTTGAGATATCTCCAGTTATCTGGAGATAACTGGTTATATCTTTGAGATAACAAAGATCACTGACCTCTGATATGAGAAGTCTTGTTCAGAATTCTGACATCATCACTTTTATTTTGCTCTGAAGTTTTTTCGGTTTTATTTTGTTTCCATTTGTCATTGGTCCTTGTAAGCACAACTGCCTCCAGACTTTCACAGAGAAGAGATCACTGGGACAAGATGAGGAACTGGGTATTCCCAGCTTTCTCAACAAGAGCAATGTCAACACCACCTTGCTCCAATTGTAAGACAGATAATTTATAATCTAACTAGATACTACCATTTGTCCATAATTTGAGTGTTACCATTCATATCATATCAAGCTTTCCCAGAAATATTCGAGCAAATTGCCTCTGCATACTTCCATGACAAAGATTACTTTACAAAGTCATTCCTCTCTCCTGTGCACACCTGTGATGAATAAGGTCTTGAGTGTGTCAAGTTGAGTCTGATGCACTGTTACTTATATCTCATGGCCTTATTCCTAACCCTAGGGTGAAAATAGAAAGAATTTAACCAACCTATCCCTTTGTTAGTACAGCAACTCTTCAACTTGACCACAATTCCCTTTAGTGATGTCAAGGTCTGATAACCCATGGGAAGGAGATATTCCCATGAGTTCGCTCTTTCTCTGTAATTGACTTTTCTGCTCAGCACTCAGCCCAAGTGAGCCACTGTTGATCTGCTGACCTGAGATCCCCTCTGTGTACACAGCCAAATGGAGTGGAACAGCTAGGGTACAGGTAATGGCTGTGGATGGAAGGGATGGCTCCTGGTATAATTCCATTTCATTTTTAATGAAATAGCCAATTGTCAGGGCTGAAAAAAAAGACCTGAATCTGATCTCTAGTCACCCTATTGTTGGCTGAAGATGGAGTCTGTATGCAAACTGCACCCTTATTTAGGTGTCAGGTTGTCTTTGCAAATTCCATGACAAAGACTTCTTTATTTTATAAAGCCACTCCTCCCATGGTCAAGTGGATCTTGGTATCTTAACTATATCAATGTAAATACACAAAGACTAAACCAATATATCCTAAGAAGTGGGACTCCTTTGTATAGTATTATAGTGAGGGGTAGAAAAGTAAACACAGAGGACCAAGAGCTGCTGTTTTTAATTGGTCCCTTATTGAAATCCTGCCTCTATTACTTTTTGTCTTATGTGTCCTCAAGCCCTACTAACCCATCTATGGATGTCACTTTTCTCTAATATTTGTAAATCAGAGAACCCATAAGGTCGCTTTTAGGGTAAAACAAATGAAGGCTCTAATATAGTACTTCACACATAAAAGATGCTTAAAAATGTAAGTCATCTTCTTTATTTTTTCAGTTCACATGACATTTTTTAAATATTACCCAATGACACCTAGTATTCATTTGATCTAATTTTAAGCTTTAGGGCAGGGCCATTTCAAATGTAAATATATTCTATTCTAGGGATTAAAAAAAGCTGTAGAGAAGATTATGCAATCCCATACTTGAAAAGTTCTGTGTTTTACCCAGCTTTCATTATTTGTGCTTCTGCCTCTCCTTCACCCTCAACCTGCTTAGTTTGAATTAGAAGCTCTTGAAGGTCTTACACTCTGTTCTTGCTCTAATCTATTATTTGTGTAGCAGTCTAGAGCTATTTTTATCCCATTTTTGAAGGAGAAAGTAAGGGGAGAACTCAAAGTTCTTGAGGATCCCCTCACTTCCAGGGTTTCTGATGGCTACTCTGCTAGCTATCATTCATGTTCACTAGCAGCAGCTAATTCATTGATACTTCAGAAACCAGACATCCTGGGTCAATTGCATTTAGAGTAAAATTAGAGTAAATGTATATCCTACTGAGATCATCCTCTGTACCCAGGGTGACCCTGGTCAAACCTACCTGGACACCCTAAATAGATCTAGAAACACTGACACTGGTAACTTTTATGCCATCATCATCCAGGAAAAATGAACAGTATTTAACAGATAAATTTCCATCTTATGAGCTATTTTTTAAAAGCTGTGAATGTGAACAGATAGGGATTCAGTAAGGAAAATGCCTCAATGACATTTTAAGAGCCTTTGAAACTTCTAATCAGAATTACATTGAAAATATTTGTTTCTTGACTCTAGGAGTAGCTAAATATTTTCAGGTCCAGAGAAAAATTGAATTATAGATTTCCAAAAATATTAAGGATTTCAAGGTTGCAACAGAAGAGCATAAACCAAATTCTAAGACCCTTTAGCACCCAGTTGTCTAGTATCTGTATAGTTCACATACCATCAGGTTGAACTGGACTATGGAAACCTGTGTGGAGGACCCTCAAACTACTGAAAATGGAACTCCCATTTAATCCAGCAATTCCACTTCTGGAATCTGCCTGAAGAACACCAAAACACTAATTGAAAAGGACATCTGTACTTGTATTTTTATTGCAGCACTATTTACAATAGCCAGAATATGGAAGCAACAAAAATGCCCCCAAAGAGACAAATAGATCAGAAAGTTGTGGTATCTGTACACAATGGGATATTATTCATCAATCAAAAAAGACAAAATCTGATGCATCTGTGATAACATAGATGGACCTAGAAGGAATCATGGTAGCAGAACTAAGCCAGAAAGATAAAGAAAAATACTGGGTGATTTCATCTGTATGTGGGATATAGGGAAAACAAACAAACAAAAGGACAAGGAAAATTTAAAACTCACTATCAGCATAACTGAAATATAGAGCAAGAGGATTACAATAGGAGGAGGGATGGGCACAGGAGATTAAGATGATGGTTCATGGATGATAACGTGGTGGGAGAACCTCGATGTAGACAATGATGTAATGTATGTATGTATGTATGCATGCATGCATGTATGTGCAAGCAATTTTAAAAAATAAATTGTTTTCATTCTAGTTGGGCCTCACCAGAAAACACAGAAGGTATACATGAATGGACACTGAGCAACTGGTAAAGGGCTTCAAACATAATAAATGTCTCAAATTAGAATGATGATGATGTGGAAGATGATGATGAGCCATTAAACTATATGGGCTGAAAGTTATTGTATTTAATTTCCTTCTGGATAATCAGCACCAGATACAATGTCTGACACTTAGTGACATTCGATTTGTTGAATGGATGGATGATTGATGATATTATTCCAATTGCAGAGAATGTGAGTTCAAAGATGGAGGGTGCATGTTCTACCACTAAGGGATACAACAACCCTTTATGTAACTCAGAGACTCATCCCCATCTTAGAAATGAGAAACAATGGAGTCCCAAGACTTAGGAAACCAAACGCTTAACTTTTACTTGGACTCTGAGTTGTTCTTTGAGTTCTCATTCATTTCTGATCCTCATTTTGGATCAGATGAAAACTGATGGAAAACTGGCAGTGTTAGGACTTGATCTAGAAAAGAATGTGCTTATTGCTTGTCCCTGGGCCAGACACAGCCACAAGCCTTCTTATGTTACCTGCATGTTTTATCTTTTCCTTTTGGCTGCCAAATTTAAATACAAATGATAAATATATAAATGCCGAACTGTGGGTTTCTGTTCTTCTCTCAAAATACCAGGAGATCTTACAACTCAGGGTTTGCATTTATACCTGAGAATTTGATGAAGCTGAGTAGTTACTATCCTCTTTATGCTAGACATCGATTCTCCAATGGGCCTTCTTACCTGTTGGGTAAATGAGTTAGTCAGGTTATTTCTGCAATTAGCCTCTATGACTAGCACCTGTGGTCTTGCACCCTCCCCATGATTATACATCTCTAGTCCAGTGGGTGTCCACATGTTTAAGTGGTCACACCTGGGCCTAGGAGGGAAGGGATAAAACTAGTAATATTTTTTCCTTGGGAAAAAGAGAATGTTGGAGAGAGAAAGCCCAGAGAAACAGCATGAAGATTCCTGGGGGGTTGGGAGACTCTCCCGCTCCTCGGACCCCATGTCCCTGCTGCCTAGCCTGCCTGCTTGCCTATCTGCCATGTATTTTGCTCAGCCTCCCTGCCTGGTATGCTATGTACCTGGTTTCCAGAGACCATGAAAGTCTTTAAAACCCACCAAGAAATCAGACATTCTTCTTTAGCTGCTACAACTAATGATGAATTACCTGGACTAGGGTAGTTTCAGTACAGTACCTTGTATAATCTCAATAATTTCTAAGCTGTCCTGGATGTCATTTCAAATGATGTTTATTTGAGAATTCAGTGACTGAATTCTAGCTAGGTAGGAAAACATGCCCACTCAAAAGTCAAAATCAGAACCACAGTTACTGAGGAAAGCTTTTTAGAAGAAGAGTTAGCTAGACAACCCAAATAACCCCAAAGTGACAGCCACACCCAGTGGGGTTATTGCCAGAAGCAGGGCAGTGAGGAAAGAAGAGCCACTTGCCTGGTTTGAATCCCATCTTAGCATTTGTTAGCAGTATGTCCTAGGCATAGCCTGTCTATCATCTCTATGCCTCAGTTTTCATACCTCTAAAATGGGAATGAAATAATACTATTTCTTTACAGGTTGCTCTAAACATAAGTTAACACATATGAGTAAGACCTGGTAAGGGTAACTAATGGAGTTAGTGATGATAAATAAAGGGGTGATGATAGTTACCATCATCACTCCATCCTCTTCATCACCACCATCACCACCTGCATCACCACCATCCTTGTCATCTGGGGTTGCTGTCATCCAAGTGCCTCCCACCAGGGGAAGACATCTTCTGCAAACCATTGCTTCCAGGTCTCTCTGGTTTTGTGGGAATTCCTGGTAACATTTCTGAAGAATTTTTCAGAAAAAGGATTTTTGGAAAACAAACAGCTTCAGGAGAAACTCAGTTTCATTTCTGGTCTCAAACAGATGACAGAAAGAAAAGAGGTGACTGTACGCACCACATAGAAAAGGAGATGAGCATGAATATAAGAACTTTATTGCCTCTACCCTAATCCTGCATCAGAAATTCCAAGAGACCGGCCCTCTTTGTATAGGGAGGAACTCCCTCCTCTGTAAGAGAGTGAGGTACTGAATAAAACGTCCTTTCCTTACTACGTTAAAATACTGTCTCCCCAGAACTTCTTTTTTGATTAAGTTTTCTTACATCATTGCAGTCCCCATTATTCTCCTGCCACCGTAACACCTATGAACTTTCACCATGTACCCTGTGTTTGTCCTTCCCCTGTTTTGACTCCACTTCCTCCCCCTCCCATGCTGTATGCCTCAGATTTATGGTTTTAACTTTTTCTTGACCTTTTGTTTGATTTCTCTGTATGCCCCATACAAGTGATAACATCCAATGTTTATCTTTTTTCTTCTGGCTCACTTTGCTTAACACCATCCCCTCCAACACCATCCATGTTGCTAAAAAGGGCATGATTTTGTCTTTTTTGATCTCTAAGTAATATTCCATTGTGTAAATATACCACCACTTTTAGAGCCATTCATCTATTTTAAGAGAACTGGGTTGTTTTCAAACCTTGGCTATTGTAAATATTGCTGTAATTAATACAGAGCCTTTTTAAAATGCAACGATGTGTCTAAAAGTTCCCGTTGTCTTTACATCCTGAATCATTTCTTCCCCAGAGGAATCAAAAAAATTACCTACTGTACCTGCCATTACCTTGTGCTCCAAGGTGTGTGATCAGGACAGAGGAATCAAAAGAGGGTATCATCCAGCCACTATGGAAAGCTGTCTGTGGGACCCTTAAACTACTGAAAATGGAACTCCTATTCGATCCAGCAATCCCACTTTTAGGAATCTACCCAAAGGTAACAAAAACCTTAATCCAAAAGACACCTGTATCCAGATGTTTGTTGTAGCACTATTTAAAATAGCCAGGATATGGAAGCAGTCTGAATGCCCCAAAATAGATGAATGGTACAGAAAGCTGTGATATATGTGCATGATGGAATATTATTCATCAATCAAAAAAGATAAACATGTCATTTGTGGCAACATGGATGAAGCTAGAAGGAATCATGATAGCAGATATAATCCAGAAAGAAAAAGAGAAACACTGGATGGTCTCACTTATATAAGGGGAAAAAGAAAACAAACAATCAAACAGACAAGAAAAATTTGAAACTAATTTTTAGCAAAATTGAAGCATAGAGCATAAGGGGGGAGGGATTGGGGTGGGGGGGCACATAGGACTAAGACAATGGTTCACGGGTGATAAGGTGGTGGGAGAACCCTGGAGTATATAATCATATAAAATAAAATAAATAATAATAAAATAAAATAAAAGAGAGTATCAGAATCTGCAGGTCTGGGCTCTTAGGCTCTCTGCCTTGCTGTGGCTTTAGGAAGGTGTATTGGAACTTTTGAGCCACAGCATCTCTACCTATCAGATGTGTCTGATCCCAGAAGCATCAGCATTACCTGGGGACTTATTAAAAATGCCTTTTCATGCACATCAAAACCACAATGAGATACCACCTTACACCAGTAAGAATGGCCCACATCTAAAGAACGGACAACAAGAATTACTGGCGAGGATGTGGAGAGAAAGGAACACTACCATACTGCTGGTGGGAATGTAAACTAGTCTAACCACTATGGAAAGCAGTGTGGAGGACCCTCAAGTTAATGAAAATGAAACTACCATTTGACCCAGCAATTGCTCTCTTGGGAATCTACCCAAAAGACACCTCAATGTGGGTACAAAGGGACACCTGTGCTCGGATGTTTACTGCAGCACTATTTATAATTGCAAGGTCATGGAAACAACCTAAATACCCCAAAACAGATGACTGGATGAAAAAATGTGGTACATATACACAATGGAATATTACTCATCAATTAAAGATGACAAATTTGACAATTTTATAACAACATGGATGTACTCAGAAGGAATCATATTAGCAGAAACAGGTCAAGAAAAAAAAGACAGAAATCAAATGGCTTCACTAATATATGGGATATAGTGAAAAAAATAAACAAAAAACATGAGGAAAAGTCAAAACAACCTAAGCACCAAACTGAAGAGCACAACTTTGAGCAGGAGGGAAAAGGGGGGGAGGTGGAAGGGAGGAGGGTAAACCCTGGGGATTACAATGTTGTGAAATTTATATATAAATAAAGAAATGCTTTTTCAGTGCCCACTCCAAGCACTGAGTCAGCTGCTCTTATCACAGAACCAAATAATGTGTTTTAGTAGGTTTCTCAGGAGGTTCTGAGCAGGGCACAGCTGGAAAACCTCTGGAACAGTGAATACTAAGTGTCGTGGTCACGTAGCAACATTCAGGCATGTGGAAGTCAGGTTGATGTTGCTCCTAGAAAAGGAAAAAGCTGAAAATGGGGGGCATGTCCAGTGGCTTCCTTGGAGGGGGGGAGCTGTCAGTGAACCAGTGTCTTGTCCAAGTTTAGCCTCTTTGCACACTATTTTATCTTCACTCATATTTGTCAACTTTTTCCTCTCTCTTTCACTTGCAAGGTCTAAAGGAAAGTAAAGACAGGGATCTCCTAGGATTTCTGGGAATTGACAGAGGTAGCTTATAGACAGTGCCTGATCCAGAACAACCCCTCAATGAAGAGAGTAGCATCTCTGGGTCTCTCCCCTAACGGTAAAAGCTTGCATTTTTCCTTTGTTTGTTGGTTTATTTATTTTTAATGAAGTACCACTGCTTTACATTCTTGTTATTTTTTAGAAACAGCATAGGATTTCTCCCCTCAGGAAAATGCATTTTAATTGATTCCACATATATATATATATATATATATATATATATATATATATATATATATACATACACACACATATTACAATATTACATAGTTGTCTACCCCAAGATTCTTCCATCACCTTATCACCCATGTACCTTCTTAATCTCTTGTGCCCATCCTTCCCCCAGTTTTACTTTCTTCCCCCTTCCTTGATCTATGCTTCAGTTCTGTTGGCAGTTTTAAGTTTTTATTGTCTGTTTGTTTTCCCTGTATCCCTCATATAAGTGAGACCATCCTATATTTCTCTTTTTCTTTGTGGTTTATTTCTGCTAACATGCTTCCTTCTAGCTCCATCCATGTTGCTGCAAATGAAATAAGTTTGTCTTCTTTGATTGATTAATAATATTCCATGTGTACATATGCTACAGCTTTCTGTACCATTTGCCAGTAATGGGGCATTTGGGTTGTTTCCATATCTTGGCTATTGTATATAGTGCTGTGTAAACATCCAGGTATAGGTGTCCTTTTATATTAGTGTTTTGTGTACTTTGAGTAGTTTCCCAGTTTGGGGATTGCTGGGTCAAATGGGAGTTCCATTTTCAGTAGTTTGAGGATCCTCCTCACAGCGTTCCATAGTGACTGGACCAGTTTGCACTCCTACCAGTGCAAGAATATTCCTTTTTCTCCATTGTTTTTTTAAAGAAAGCTCTTATTTAATCTGAGTGGAATGGCTTCCACTTCCTGAACCAACTCACACAGATCAGGCCTAAAGAAACCAGTTCCTCACAAGAGCTGTGACCACCCCCACCCCAGCTCCCCAGTTAGATCACCGCCCAGAGCCTCTAAGTTTATCTCTCTCAGGGAGCAGCCATCTCTTCACAGCTGACTGGAGCTTCTTTAGTGGGTGTATACAGTATGGGCAATCTTTAAATATCAGGAACCAACTTATACTATAAGTTCAAGGTGGAAAGACCCTGACACAGACTACATGGTGCCCCGAGGGCAGGGAGGACACAGTGACCTCATTGCTGCTCTGGTTTGGTGGGTGTGACTTCTTGCTCTCCAGCACACATGAAGTAAATGGCCTCCAACAGCTGTGGTGCTTTCAGGCCACATGGTTTTGAACCCTCTGCCTCTCTTCTAAGTGGTCTTCCTCACCATCTCCAAATCCCTGAGGAGATGCAGCGGACTGGTTGACTTGAGTCAGAAGCCTCATCCTCTGATCTAATCAGAGACACTGGATCACCTTCCAAATTCAGTTCCTGAGTTTGAGGTCCAAAGGGACCTGAGGTCCATTCAGATAGGTATTAGGATCTGGGAGGCCATCAAAATGATCATTTTGCCAGAGATGGGATAGAAATCCTTCGAGTCCTTCACACATTTATTGGCAGAAGCAGATTATGACCAGAACCTTCTGTGTTCCCTATAAATGGTTACAACTTATGATGCGAAGTGCCCTTTGAATTTCACTGACAAGAAAGGCCAACTAAACAGACATGAGGTATGGAAATGGAATTTTTGATTCTATAAAGAGACGGAACTTCAGTGTCAACAAGGCAAGGTGTCAGAACATAAATTACTATTACCTTCAGTGCATGTTCTACTTAATAGCAGTTATTGAATCTGGGTGTTATATAAGGCAGTTCTGCCATGATTAAACAATTTGTTTCTGGGGGGTTTAGAAAAAGTAATTGAATCTAGAAAAAAAATATTTTTGCTTAAACCCAAAACTTGATGTAATGTTGTGGAAACATTCAGAAAGATGAATCTTTTCTCATCCAGGCACAATTGACTTGTGATGTGGTTTCGGTTCCCTCAACTGCAAAACATGGATATTAGAGCAGTGATGCTCACGGCCCTCTCACCATTGCTGCTGCCCAGGTTTCTAGACTCTTCTGTTGATAGAGAATTCACCCTGGTGCATACTCCTTGCAGACAAAAGTTACAGGGAAAAGATTGGCAGAGAACGTGTAATAAAGGATCTCATACTGAGGTGTGAGTGGAACTGAGAGGACTGAGAGAACTGAGCAGGGGATGGTGAAGCAGCCAGCACCTAGTAATGGCAAGAAGCTATTTCCCTGTATCCTTAGGTGGGGAGGTCACCTAGGGATGGGGGGGACAGGAAACAAAACACCTGTATGTGTCTCTTCTCCACCCGCAGGTTTTTGATGGTGCCTCCCACTTACTAAACTCAAGAAAAGACCAGAAAATAAGTTGCCCAAGGATACAGTCCACCTGCTGGGCAAAGAAAGGCACATGCCAACCACCTGGGGAGACAAGTGGAAACCAAAGGAAATAGCTAGAAGGAAAGCAGTGGGGAGCTCTCCACTACTTCTGCTGTCAGCCCCAGACAAATGTGCAACTGAGTGTATACATGCACACAGATGCACACATATGTACACACACATATATAGATATGGAGAGGTAGAAAGATGATAGACGGACAGATGGACAGACAGACAGATATCCTAATTAAGAACTGACATTGCTTCTCTGGTTTTGAAGAGAAAGAGGGAAGTTCCAGTCTCTAGTTGGACACTTGCTGATGAATTTGAACTTCCATCCCCAGTCTGTATAAAAGAAGAGCTCCTGATTGCCCATCTGTCCAGAGTGACTTGGAGTAATGGCTGCAACCTCCAGCCAGTGACAAGGTTACCTGTTTCTCAGGATTCCTGGAAGGTTTTAAGTGAGTCGGCAGATGTGAAAATAGCCTAAAAGGACCTGGCATGGCTTAGATGCTTGATAACCAAGGGTCATATTCCTCGATACCAACAAGAAATAAAATCCTCTTTCTCTCTGGCTCCAGTTGTGAGTTACTAAGGTTTCAACTCTTTGCGAATAAGTTTTGCATCCTTTGTGGTAATGGAAGAATTAAAAACACATTGGAGAGAATCAAAGGAAGTGTTCACTGAATGGTCATGCTGGCTCAGGAGTTGTTCTGGCTCCCTGGGGGATCTCCTGATTTAATTTCTCTTGCAAGACAGGATTAACAGATATGGAAACTGGACCTCTGAGAGTTATGGTTGCTTGACTTGCCCCAGGTCATCCCACTAGTACAGTGGTAGGGATCCAAAGCCCTCCATCCCAGCCATCTGAAGTTGCCATCAGGGATAAAAGAAAAGGAAGAGGAGACCCAAGTGGCATATCAGATCTTAAGACAGCAAACTCGCTTCCTCTTAATCTTGAGAAGCAAATCCAAGAGATGTGAAGAGGAGGAAGGGGTTGGGGCGGGGGGGGGGGGAGAAGAAAGAAATCAAGAGAAACCTGATGAGTTGGAGCTCTGGAAAAAATGATGATGATGGGAGTGGTGATGTTTCAGATAAGCAGCTGCATTTCTGTAATAGAGATTCTTCTCAGTTATGAGAAAATTCTCTCTACAACCAGGGGAGATGGTTCCATCTCTGAGGGACAGATGAGAAAGAAAAAGGACTCAGAGGAAGTGGTGGGGAGAGGACCACTTTTATCTTAAGGGCATTCTCTAGTTTAGAGGTTGCCTTGCCCTTCTCTCCACTTGCCCTCCTTTTCACCATAAGAAATAGTGAAATGAACAAACAAATAAATAACAAAAAATAAAAATAACCAATGGGACTGAACAATGGAGTGAGACTGGAGGAGGGGGAAGAATGTCCTGGAGGGAAGAGCACAAAAGATCACAATGGTTAACAGGTGTTAGCAAAGTGGGAAGGCCCCGGGGTACACAATAATGCAATAATGTAATATAAATATAAATACATATATATGCAAATTTAAAAAAATACATTAAATTTAAAAAAAGAACAACCATCACAGAAATAGTTAACATTTTCTGTGGATATTGCTTCTATCCTATTCACCATTATACATTCCCAGAAATAATAATTAGTACACTGAATTTGATGTTTGCCATTCCACTGGTATTTGAAACTCTTAAATCACACATCAGTAAATAATATGTTATTTTGCATGATTATAATTTCGTAATTATGTTGTAATATGTATACCTATATATGTAACTTGCATTCTTCCCACAAAAAATTTTCAAAAATTATTTAAAAAAAATCTCCTAACTAGGAAAAAAAAAAAAAGAAATGGTGAAATGGACAATAATACCTCAGTACTTGACTCAGCGAGGAAAATACTTCTGTATCCACTAAGAAAATAGCTGTGGGCCACGGGCTTCTAACATTGCTTCTTCTTCAAAACTCTTCCAGTGAAGAAGCAACCCGCAGTTACTGATCCCTCTGCAAGGCTATCGTCTGTCTTTGGGAAGTTCCTGATCCAGCTGGACTTTGCTGCACACCAATCCAGAGTCAGATGCCAGGTGCCAAGATTTGGTGCTCTCTCATGTACTAACTTCTCATTTCTCTGTCTTATCCTAAGATAGATTTCACCACCTCCTTAAACGGAAGACAAAACTGACTCCCGGGGGTGGGGATAGAGACATACATAAACAGCAAGTAATGAGACTTTCTGGCTGTAGATGAGGTTACTGCCTGAAGGAGGCGCATGTACACAGGTTTCTCTCTAAAACAAAATTTTAGGATCTAAGAATTTATTTTATTATACATCAGATTAAGTTAGGGACAAAAAGCAGATGAGGCCTCAAAAATTACCAGCACATAGACACTTTTGCCTTACATAGGCGTTAGATACATGCTTTAGTTAATAAAATAAAGTTGATAAGTGTGTTTTCTGCTTGCTATAAAATGGGCCTATACTAAGTCGATATAGATGTGTGTATAATTAATTTGTATGTACTGGATACTATTCTCAGCAACCCTGAACAATGGAGACTTGCATCTGCTCTCCCATTAGGAGATTTCTTTTAAACTGGTGTTTTATACACAATTGACAGAGATCTCATGGAAGAGAGGAAGGAAGGAACAGGCAGCTTCAAGGAGTGGAGAGGTGGAAATGAGCATCAAGAAATCACATGCTACTTGGGGTAGCATGTGGTATTTGGGGTAGCTGGGGCCCTGGAAGCCAGATTCCATCTGAGAATGCTCTGAAAACTGTTGGCTTCCAAGGAGAAGCACAAGCCACTGAGGGCAACTTCGGTCTCTTGTTTCTTCTGCTCCTCACAACATATTTTAAGATCCAGTCATTATGCAACATTTACAAAACAAGTGTCTGAGGGAGAACTGAAGGAATGAACTGAAATGGAAGTGGAATCAACTTCAATTTCTTCTCTCAAGAGAGTGACAGTGATGCAGTGGAGTGGGGTGCGGTGGGGGTAGAGAGGCTAAAAGGCAAGTAAAGAAATGAACCCTTAGAGGCTAACAGAACTCGAATACTACTCTATATTTTCAGTCACATCTCCTTTTTTTTTTTTTTTGAGACTAGGTGTCGCTATTTTTGCCCATGGAACCGCAGGCTCTCGTTGCCCAGGGTACCACAGACTCAAGCAATCCCCAGGCTCAGCTTCCCAGGTAGCTGGGATTACAGGCTCGCACCACCACGTCCAGCTATTTTTTTTGGGGGTGGGGTGGGGAACTAGGTCTCGCTACGGGCCCCAGGCGGGACTCGAACCGCGATCCCTAGCCCCTGCTGCTTCATAGGCTGAAGCTTACAAGCACGAGTCACCGTGCCCGGCCCACATCTCTTTTTATTGAGGGAACACTTAAACCTGTGTATGACCTGGAATGCAGGTGTACAGCACTGCATCTGATTTAGGGACAGAGGTCACACTTCTTCAGATGTGTGTTGCATATCTACCATCAAAGCCCCGGGAATCCCCCACCACAATCTTTTGGTTCCCTAGCCTCCCCCCAAAATACGTCCCTTATGTCATTTTAGGATTTTCAGATTCCTCCTCAAAAATAATGGGCTTTATTGGCAAATCTTGAGAGATAGCATGATCAGATCCACATTTGATAATACTGATTGTAGGGTAGCTTCCCTCCTTCTACTTGGAAGAGGTCAGGAGGCAGAGAAGAGGGTAGACTGTCAGGGTTTGTTCATTAGCCTGAGTACAAAGAAGTGTCCTGTTGCAAGTTGTTTGACTGGTCACAATGCTGATTAAGAATGGATGCACTTTTCCAGCTGCACAGTTTACAACTTCAGAACAGGCTCCTCATTAGTCCTACTGTTAATTAAATAAAGAATCCAATAGTAGGAAAGTTCTACTTCCAGTTGATCATCAGAAAATTACTCAGAAATACCAGACTTTTTTTTTTTTTTTCATTTTCTTTCTCGGAGTGTAGAAGAGAAGGGAAATTTCTCAAAACTATACAAAAATAAGAGTTCACCCATAGCTCAAGCAAAAGCCAGACTTTTCAAGTTTCAACAAGATAGTCAGTTCTGTACCAGAGCCAGGAGGGGGCAGGGCTGCAGGATTGGGGGTGGGGGAGGGCAGCTCAAGGACTAATAGCAATGTACTCCTATGTAGTAATTTCTAAATAGGAATTACATCATAATTTTCAAAAGCTGTTTCACCTCAGAATTTACAAACCATAATGTTAATGGGCCAGTGCCTTTTTTTAAATCTATCATATTATACTTTTTGGATATTGCCAAGAACACAAAAGACCCTTTGCTTGTCCATCCATCTCTTGCTCACAAGAACTGTATCACATCCTAGATTCTATGTCAGTGCTTGTTCATCCTTTACCAAAGGCCCTCGACTTTAAGGCAGAAAGTAAGTAAATTAAAAAAAAAAAGTTGAAAGTAAAATTCTGTTTACTCTGTTGTATAAAGCGTTCTAGTGAATTCTAAAGAATTTCCACTAAGTCTATAACATGTGACTCCCCCAAATACGAGGTGGCACCTCAGGCCAGCTCTCAGATACTGTTGACATACAAGAAGAATAATATTTGAAATCTGTTTGGAGAGTGAGAGGGAACATATAAAATATTTAGGTCTCCAAAGGAAACATAAGTTCTCCTAATATGCTCTAGTACACATGTGCACACTGTCATCACATCCCATACACAAATTCACACACACTTGCCATCCTGCAGGTAGACACAGAGAGACATGCTTACGTACTTGTCCATATTTGCTCAAAGTACCAATCACCTCTGTCCCACAGAAATGTACACAGCACATCCATACATGCCCAGAGCATGCTTTTCCTGTGCCCATAGATGATATTAATATACCCAAACATGCACATCCTAAGGAGACACTCACCTGCTGCCTCTCCATCTCCACACACCAAAGCACAAAGGCAATTTGTGTGTTCTCATCAACTTATTTATTCACACATATCATAATCATAGAGACACCTACTCTAATCCTAGATGCTCAGGTCCATTTTCTTTCCACCTTTATTAGAACACGTAAGTGCCTTTGTGTGCACACACACTACAAGAATTAATCTAAAATGTTATATCTTGCTGTTATGGCTCCCTGTATATGCTTGAAAGCACCGAATCCTAACCACTAGACCACCAGGGAGTACCTCCCACACCCCGCATATGCTTGAAAAAGGACAAGGAAAATGAACACAGAAGCCCAGAAGCAGTCCGTGGCTGGAGATGGATCATGTGGCTAAGCAGATGTGGTCTAGACAGAAACCCTTCCTCCCATTTCCTTGAGAAAATTGATGGTGTCAGTTGAGACCTCCACTCATTTTGTTTTATCTGCACAATCTCCTTTTTCCCAGTATCAAAGGCAAAGGTATTTTCTCTGGCTGTGTGGCCAACCTCTATCAGGGCTCATCTTCCCTGCCCTATCTGCATGTCCAGACTCTATCTCTCTTGGCTGCTTCCTCTCAGATGAAAAACCTACACAAATGTCTCTCATCATCAGAAAACCTTCCCTTGACCACTGATTCCCCTCCAGTCACTTCTCTATTTTTAGGCCTAAGTTCCTCAAATGAACCATCTACTTGCTATCTCCACTTCTTCACTTAACCAGCACTATGCTGGCCAAGTCATCATTGGTCACTCTGATGATGATGTAATGGATAAATTGGGTCTTCCCTGATGCTAACATGGCTTCTTTGTTGTGATCCTCCTTTAATCCCTGATCATATCTCCTTTGACTGCTTTTGCAGCCTTGCCTTTCTCTTCTATACACCTTACATTTTCTTGTCTCTGGGAACCCTGTCCTGGGCCCCATCGTTTCCTGCTCTGCTGGCTACATTCACTGGTAATGATACACTCTCAAGGCTTCAACTGCTTTCCAGAGATGAATTTAAAGTGTCAGACTTAGGTAATAAAACCTCCTTGGTAAGAATCTCCACCCATTTATGCCTCAAGTAGCTCAATTTTTAACTTAACATATCTCAGTCAAATCCTGTTCTTCTGGCTATACGCTCTGCATCTGTGTAGGACACAACCACAGGTCCAGCTCCCTAAGCCAAGGAACTGACCTTCATATTGGATTCCCTCTCACTATTCTAGATCAAATCTGTTAACAAGACCAAATATGTTAACAGATATGTTTTCCATCTCTCAAACCCACCTTTCATTGCCTCCTTCCCCTTCCAAACAAACCCCCACATACCTGATAACCTGTATATTTAACTCATCTTGAACCCAAGCTTCCTAGTTCTGAAACCCTCAGTAATTTCTCTAGCCCAGAGGGTAGGTTTCTAGACAAAAACTATTGTTTTGCTTCTTTTTCTATTGTCTCCTCCCCCACTGTGCCTTGTACCTAGTGCTGGCCAAAAGGGTATTCCAGGATTTCCATGATAACTCTGACCTATTACAAGTTTCCGTGACTCATTCCACACTGACTGGAATGTCCTTGTCTCCATAGCATTTTCATTATTTCACCCGTACATTGTCATCTAGTCATCTTCTAGGACTCAGTCATTCCTGTCTCATGGATATCTTACTGTAGTCACTCTTCTAGCCATAGTTCCCTCCATGGTCTCTCCTGCTCAAACCTGAACAGGTCTCCATCACTGCCACTCTCATACTTGAGTGCCTTTAGTGTGAGTCTATCTTCTCACTAGAGAGAAGCTTCAATAAGGCAAAGCACTTCACCATCTGAGGCCCTTCCATAGTGTATATACCTGCGCTCAGTCAGCGATGCCAACAACTTCCCTGTGCTATCATCGATGAAGTGTTAAGTACACAAAGGCCTCTTAGGGATCACCGAAGAGGTAGTGATTGACAATGTTGACAACACCCCTCTGAGCAGCATTGCTGATTCCCAACCTGAGGATCAAATCCAACAGGGTTTGGCCAACACATGTCATATTTATAAAGAAAATTGTTTGCATCTCTAATTTACACAGACCTAAAACTACCATTCATTTCATCTAACACATTCACTCATTTGTGTTAATTGCCTGACCCCTGAATGCATTAAGTATATGACCCCAACTTAGGCAAGAGGAGATTCCAGGCATATGAAGGAATAGGAAAGGGCTAGTCTCTATTATATTGTGGTTATATGAAAAGATATCTTAAACTCAAATGGCCTGTCGTTGAATCAATATCTCGCTCACCAGCTTCATGACATTAAACATTTTAATTCAATTTCCTGAGGCACAGTTTTCTTCCATTGTAAACACAGGCATACTAAAAGTACCTAATTTACTACCCTGTTATGAGAACTAAATAAGTAAATGCATATAAAGCACTTAGAATGATGCACTTAATAAATGTGAGCTATTATTCATTATTAGTCATTGAGCAGAGGAAATCATGGGAGCAAAGCCTTTCAAGTTTGAAAGAACATTGCATGTTTGGAGAAAATTAAGACACTAAGTAAGGATGGAGCATAAAATGAATGCAGGTTGAGAGATATAATGAGACCTCACTGTTGTTTTACCAATGCCTGGCTGTGGCTCAAAAGCATGATAGCCATTCAGCACCCCCTGGAAAGGTAAGTGGATGATAGAATGAATGTTCTTAAAATTCTTATTGTCTAGAGAGTCTAGTTACCACACAGTCTGGATAAGAAGTGAAGAGGGTCAGTTGTGGCTCATGACTTTGAGTATCTTTTGAATGCCAGGTACTGTACTAAGTACTTGTGAGTTATCATTGAACAAAATAAAGATCTCTGTTATCCTGGACTTTAAACAGTCTAGCCAGACAAGGCAAATAAATAGTATGCATGGCAACTATTATATTATGTCATAGAGTGCAAAGCAAAAGAGCACTCCAGTTTGGCTGCTCTGTGGATCAGGTGGTGGGAGGGATGCTATCATGATGAGGTGGGGTGATGTAGGAGCAGTAGTCACAGTGATGAATGGGGAAAGAGCCTGACTGAGGAACTGGAGCAGGGAGGTGGGAGACATATGAAATATAGTATCCAGTGTATATTGCATGGGGAAGGTATATTTGAACCAAGACTTGATGAAGGTAAAGAGTTGACTAAGGGGGGTGAATGTGGGAAGAATATCCTAGGTAGGGAGAATCTCTAAAGCAAAGGTCCTGAGGGAGGATTATGCTGTGTGTGTTTGAGAAGTAGCCAGGAAGCCTGAAGGGCTGGAGAGGAGCAACGCAGGGGAAATAACAGGGAGACACAAGGAAGAGGGGCTGGGCCACGAGGAACCTTATAATGGAAGACCATTATAAGGACATTGGTGTCCTCTCACGAAATGAGAACTTATTACAGGGTCCTGACCCAAGGAGTGACTTAAGTTCTTCAAGTCTACCTTCTGTGTTGTAATAGGGTTGTGAGGCAGCAGTGGTAAAATCAGAGTCTTCTCAAAAGTTAGATGAACCTTTTTAATATGATAAGTGATAAACTTGAGGCATGTGTGGTAACATGTGAATGGACCTAGAAGGAGTCATGCTAGCAGAAATAAGCCAGAAAGGAAAAGAGAAATATAGAAATACAGGATGATCTCATCTATATGTGGTACACAGGGAAATCAAATAAACAAAAGGACAAGTAAAATTTAGAACTATGAGCAGAACTGAAGTATAGAACAAGAGAGAGGGATAGGGGTAAAATCAGGGGGCAAGATGGGCACAAGAGATTAAGATGATGTTTCACAGGGGACATGATGGTGGGAGAATGCTGGGGAATACAAAGATGTAAAATATATACATATATGTGTAATCAGATAAAAAATATAATAAAAAGAGGTGATGAGAGGTGATAATGGGGCAGCTTAAGAACATTCTCTAGGATTTTGGAGCTTAACACAATAAATTTGGAACTTAACAAAATAAAAAGCTAAATAGGTCTAATCAGATGTGATAGATTTACTTGGGTTTCTATTCTTATACCATCACTCTGTCTTCTCTCTTTTAATTCCAACTCTAGAAAACAAGGGTGATATCCTGGCATTCACGTAGACCTAACACAAGCTATCCACTCTAATAAAGGTTTACTCATATTAACTAGATAAAAATCTGAGATGGGTTCTGTTCATACTCTACTTACAGAGGTGGACAAGGAGGCAAAAATGGACTAGTGCCTTGCCCAAGGTCACACAATTAACAAGTGGTAGAGTCGAAATTTGATTCTGCATGTCTTACTCCGAGTTGTATTCATCACCACCTGACTCTGTTGTTTACAAAGTAACAGAAATATTCATTCAAGAATTTTACCTGTTATTCATTGCTCATTTCATAAGTATTTTTTTATTTCCTTGGTGTCACCAGCTCCTATAAAATAAGTAAGACACAGAAGTAGGCAACTAAGGCTTACAGGCTGCTTACAAATAATCACCATACATGAATGTTATGGGCACAAATTTTTAGATATGTGTAATCATTAGACCTTTAATTATGTTAATATTTAGAACTTCTCCAATACTGTTAAATAGTATTTGATTTCTTCCTTCTATATGCCTTGGTGTTTGGGATGTGAGAATTATCATTCTTCTTGTTAATTATTATAAAACAAGCAAAATAGTTTTGTGCCTCATTCCCATGAACGAGGGTATCTTTGTACCTGCTTAGATTTTTGTCAAAAGTATTGACTCCAAATTTCAAAACAAAACACCTAAGAGGATCCTAAGACCCTGACACTACATTATTCTTTCCTTCAATAATTGCAAGTCTTTAACTTTTTAATGTAATTATCAAAGACACAAAAGATTTCCTAGAATACCTTTAATGAATCAAATGAACAAAGCCAATTTAATCTTATAAATTCTAGCTTTTAGCTACTTGTTTATGCAATCAAAATATGCATCTCTGCAGCAACACTATCTGGATTGTTTCAATAACACTGGATTTTCTAAACTTAGAGTTGATTTCTTAAGCTTTAAATCTAATAAAGAAATGGAGGGTACGAGGCTGAATGGAGTGATATGGTTCAAATTAGGACAGAAACCTCCAACTAAAAAGCCAAAGGAAAAAAATGACACTTTTAAAATGTGGCTACTGCTGCCCAGATTCTTTTGGAATCTTACCACCAGCACATAGCAGTTGCCAATCAAAGGCAATTTGAACACTTGGGTTTTATTTACAAGGGAAATTAACAGGGAAAACAAAAAGTCATTAAAGCCACAAGTGGCCAGTTATCTTACCCCAATCAGCATTTTTAGTCCCAAAGGTCCCAAAGACACGTGTCCATGATAGTGCCCTTTTGACCCTCCAAACTTGAGGTAGGCACTCTGCAAATCCAGTCTCTCTCCAGCTTCTTCTCTTTGCTTCTTCTCTCTTCAGTGTTCTGAGCTGCTCCACTTTTCCAGGGAACCTTGGAGAAGTTTGTTCAAAGTTTCTTCCTTTACCTTTGACTGCGTCTGACCACCTTCACCAGGCCTGCCCTCAGCAGTCCCTAGTCACCCCCAGCCTGCCATTCTGACATCCCACTCTATACTAACTACTCTTCTGCCAGCTCTCCCATCATGGCTTCTTGCCACCAACAGCTCACTCTTCCAGGGGGCTTCTGCCCTGCCTGATCACTCAGACTCCTCTTTAAGGGCCTGTCATTCTCATGTCCTTCTCATTCCCAAAGTATCTCCCTCTCAGTCTCTGATCCTTTCTTTTTATCTCTTTTTTTTTTTCTTGTTCCCCCTCCCCTTCTGAAAACCAGAGGCCTCAATTTCCCTTCACACACCCTCTTGGTGATTCATTTTCTCTTCCCCGCTCTGGACCTTGAAACAATAGCCCTAAGAATGCTAGTTTCCCATATTCACCAAAGCTGCTCAAGATTTGCAATAAAATAAAAAAAGGAAGAGCCCTTATCCAGTTTAGGCCTCTGTGTTTTTCAGACACAGCTAAAGGCAATGCTTCAATTTTTTTGAACAAATAACACTACCCATGTTGGGGTCACAGCTTCAGAGGGTTGTAAAGTGGTATAGGGGTGTGCATGTCTGCATGTGCTCTTAGTCTCAACACTATTGACACTTGGGATTACACTGTTCTTTGGGGGAACTGCTGTGCTCTGTAGAATATTGAGCAACACCCCAGGCTTTTTTCACCACTAGTTGTCAATCCCCCCAACCAGTTGTGCTCAGATATTCCCAAATATCCCTCAGGGTTGCAAAATCAATTCTGGTTAAAAGTCCCATTTAGCAATTCCCACTGCTGGACTTTACGTCACACATTCCTTGGTCTGTTTTCTAGACATGCAGGTACCAGTCTTGATTCTACTTGCTTCAGTTTTTTAGAAAAAAAATCCATAAAAGCAGATCCTGAGTACCTGATACACAATAAAAAGTCAATCTGTACTTGCTGCATCTGTGAAAAAGCAATCTTTCAGAAAAGACAAATCTGAATGGATAGATTACTTAAATTCCCTGTGCCTCAGTTTCCCCATTTAAAATGTAGATAATAGGGCTTACGTCAAGGATTTGTTAAGGAAATTAAATACTGGAATATTGACTGACCATGTATTCCAAATTAAGTTGTCTGTTGCTACAGTATAGTGATGAGTAATGGCACTTTGGCTCTCAAAAGTGTCCTCATGAGATTGATAAATCAAATGGCAACCTGACCTGAAGTTTCATGCCTGCAACTAGTAGCAAGATGCCAGCAAGGTCGAGGGGTCCATGATCCTCAGTTGTTACCCACGCTGTATACCAGATTGGACTCTTCAGTGGTTTCCAGGGGTTAGCCTGAGATCGGGGTTAGCCAGGGGTGACCAGTGACTTATGAGTTCATTAGCATTCTCATTGGAGCTGATCCCTGAGTCTCACTCTCAAACCTCTCTTTCCCCCTTCCCATTTTGAAAATTTCAGTGTCTCCCACAGCTGCAGTGTCTTTCTTAGCCCCAGGTTTTTGAACTTGGCTGTTTCTCTACCTGAAAAATCCCTTCTCCAACTTTCATCAGTCCAATCCCAACTTAACCTCTAAGTTTTTTGTTGTTGTTGTTTTGTTTTTTGAGACTAGGTCTCACTATTTTTGCCTGTGGAATCGCAGGCTCACATTGCCTAAGTTACTACAGACTCAAGCAATCCCCAGCCTCAGCTTCCCAGGTAGCTGAGATTACAAGCGTGCACCACCACACCCAGCTATATTTTTTTGGAACTAGGTCTCACTACATGCCCCCAGTGGGATTCGAACCACAATCCCTGGCTGCGGCTTCCTAGGCTGCCGCTTATAGGAATGTGCCACCATGCCCAGCCTTTTAACCTGTACTTTAATCAGTGCTTTACAGTTCATCTTTTCTTACTGGACAGGAGGATGAATGATACTATAGTTTGCAACTGTGTTTCTTTCTCTCTCAGGTGCCTATGGTAGATCTCAGGTAGGCAGTCAACAATTATTTATTTGTTGAATGAATGAATGAATGAATGAATGAGTCAATTCTACTCTGACTCTGGTCTTGTACACTTTATTAATGCTCTTGAGGACTCACTTTTCCTCATTATTATAGTAACTAATTCATCATGTTAAACACACATATAAAAAGCATGTAAAGTTTCTGATGGGTAGCAGAACGCTTTGGCTGGGTTTCACATTAAGCACCACAAAAGTAAGCAGAGTATCTCCCTCACCAAAGGGTACAGGCAGCTCCCTCCTCCCTGGGGACGGCACTTCCCTAGGAAAGTAATACAGACAGGCAACTCCTACCTGGTAGATAACCCAGCACATGTGCTCATAAATATAATGTATGCCTCCAACATGTCTGCCATATTTTACCTCTGCTTAGTTTTAGAATAAGAATGCAGATGTGTAATTTAAGCTTTGCAAAATGATATAAAGGACCTGCAGATGAACATTCGGGGTGGTTGAGTCTCCCTTGGCTCTGTCCATCCTCAGCTGAGTTTCTTAATAAACTTTCCCTTTGTCCTTGTTTCCCATGTCTGAGGTGTCTGTGCTGAGTGGCAATTGTGCAGGGCCTGACATTTCTACACATAGTAGGCACTCTGTCTAAGATGAGGCTACCTCTTTTAAACCTAATGATCATCTAAAAAAATACGTTTATAAAGTCTGTTTTAACGTTTTGAAAAGATTGCCTACATTCTTCTGATTAATAAATTTGAAAGTGCCGACATCTTAAAAAAATTAAAAAAAAAAAAACCTAATGATCATCACCTCCCAAATGAGTTACCCTTTTATTCATGCCAATCTAACATCAGAAATGGGAGACAACCTCAAAGTCTTCCTAATCACACTTGAAGGATGAGATTCTGATAATGAATGAAAGATGATTTTGTCATAATGGGGTTTCATTTTCATATTGCTAGGTCGGAAAGCAATTTAAACGGCAAAAAAAAATGTCAGATGTCCTAAATGGTTAATGATCCTCAGCAAGCAATCTGTCCAGCATGAGAAAGATTTCTTTAGCAATCTGACAGCTGATCTATGATCAGGTTCTGCTTGGCTGTGATCCCAAGCCCCTCCTCGCGGTTTTTCATGGACTCAGTGAACACCCTGTGGAAGAAAAAGGCCCAAACCTTTTATGAGATACATTTCTGAGTCCCTAGGAGTTTCTTCACAAAGGGGAACTTGCAGATACTTCCAGATGTTTCTTTATCTTGTGAGAGATAATTGCCTTCTCAAAGAGTTTTGAGATTTATGCTTGGTTAAATCATAGACCCAGTATATTCTTTCCCTTCTTCTCCTTTACTCTTCACAAAGCATTAATTTAGCAACTACTATTTCAGGGACTGTGTGTGCAAAAAGAAGCAATATAGTTTCTGCCACTAAAACTCCCAACTTAATAAGGGATATAGAGTAATTAAGTAGGCAATTGTGCACCTGAAGGAGGTACACAAGGTGAGCAAGAACCAAAGAATGGATGCCTGATACATTTTATGCTACGGTCAGAGAGGGCTTCCTAGAAGAGGTGTTGGGCAGGGCAACCACAAAGTAGACATCATGAAAATAAAAGGTGTTTTAGGCAGGAGAAACTTCATGCAAGATGGCATAGGGGGTATTGTAGCCTGGCATGCAAAGGAACCATAAATTATTTAGGAAAGAAATTTCATGTGCCAATCACAGGGTAATGGAAGAGGTGGACAAGACCCAGATCATGAAACAATTAGGTGATTGGATATTTGGCTAATTTTAAAACTCTGGAGACCACAGAAACAAGAATGTGTTCCAGACCAGGCTTAGGGAGCAGACCTACTAATTAGATTTAAGTATTCAGTGCAGGGGCAGACTGCAGGTAAAAGTCACAATGCTACCCAGAATCCCCATCTCCTTGGTCCATGCAGGCCAGATGTGACCACAGGACAGAGCTCTGGCCAAAGAGATCAAACCAGGTAATTGGAAGAGGTGGTTAAAGGGAACAGAGTGACCAACATGTAGCCTTCAGAACCTTTGATTTGTTTTTCTCTCTTCTTTTCCTGAGGAGGCGGACATCAGGAG
Organism: Uropsilus gracilis; assembly: GCA_004024945.1. Lineage (NCBI taxonomy): Eukaryota > Metazoa > Chordata > Mammalia > Eulipotyphla > Talpidae > Uropsilus > Uropsilus gracilis. Next base: position 231 of record PVHY01016279.1, on the reverse strand, counting down.
ACAACAAACAGATGCTGAAAGAGAGGAGAATCCATAGTTCTGGAAGTCCTAGCTAGGGCAATAAGAGAAGAGAAAGATATAAAAGGAATCCGAATAGGGAACGAAGAAATAAAGTTATCATTATACGCGGATGATATGATTCTCTATGTAGAGAACCCAGAAAAATCAACAGAAAAACTGATTGAAATAATAAACCGATTTGGTAAGGTAGCTGGATACAAAATCAACACG
>PVHY01016278.1:0-34165 GCA_004024945.1 Uropsilus gracilis | reverse complement strand
TGCCCGTGGAACCGCAGGCTCTTGTTGCCCGGGGTACCACAGACTCAATCAATCCCCAGCCTCAGCTTCCCAGTTAGCTGGGATTACAGGCTACCACCACCACGCCCAGCTATTTTTTTTGGAACTAGGTCTCACTACGGGCCCCAGGCGGGACTCGAACCACGATCCCTAGCCCTGGCCGCTTCATAGGCTGAAGCTTACAAGCACGAGCCACCGTGCCCGGCTATTTTTGTTTTTTTTTTTTTTAATCCCCTTGACCCACTTTAACCCCCTTTAGCCTCAGAAACCTCAACTTCATTTATTGATATCACTAGTTTTTATATTATCTTACTTTGTCAAGTCAAATGGTCTGCTATGTAATGTTCAATATTTGTCTTTGTCATTCTGACATGATTTACTACACCCCAATTCCCTTGAACTCCTCCTTCCATTTTGTGGTAAATACCAGCATTCCGTCTTTACTTATGACTAAGTAGTACTACACAGTGTATTTATATTGCCTCTTTTTGATTCAGTCCTTATGAGCATTTAGGTTATGCATTACTTTTAGCAATTATCCTTGCAGTAACTTATCTCAGCAGAAAGAGGAAACTAGTACAAGCACCGTTATTAGCAGAAGCATTTTTCTCCCCACCCCTTATACATGTATATGTATACTTTACCAATTCACATTTATATTCACAACAACACCGACGAAGATAACATACATGTACAAAGAGAACAAACACTTAAATTGTAATGTAAAATGTAAACTTTTTATTTGGTGCTAGGAAAAGGCTTGATTTAAAGTAAACTCTCCCCTCTGCAGTTTCCTCAGTAAGCCAAATCTTGCACTGGCGTCATTAACTTGATAATTATGGAACTCATTTTATGGAGGGATCACTTTCCCATTTGCAGTCTCATTTTCCCTACCAGAAGGGACTTTCTTTCACCTTCCAGGTGAGTCTCAGCTGCAGAAATGTGCCCTTCATAGTGGAGAGATCATGGTCAGCAGAAGGGAGACTCCATTAGATGGACACATCTGCTTTCCAGGTGTCGGGGAATTCTATACTTGGCTCCTAGTTGCAAAGTTATACATGCCATCAGTGAATAAATAGACCGGAGAGAATTAAATAACGTTGGTACTGGCTGCGTGTCAGTCTCATATTAGAAAAGACAAAAAATAATAATTGACAGACAGGACTATACACAGCTCAGTCTTAGTGAATGATTGCATTCTTCCCATGGTGATCTGCACTGGAGAATTTAGACACAATTCTAAGTTTGAAGGGCATAGTGGCTGGAATACATGATCAATGAATGTTTATTAAACTAATATACTTTGTCTTTTATGTAATAAAAACTGAATTAAGGAAAAAACAGTGGAACTTGATGAGCATCTTCTCCCACGTTTTCTACTTTCTCTCATATTTGTGACTTTTTAATTATAAAAATGATTAAATTCAGGTGCAGTCCTGGTTTATAAATGCAATTTGATGTGCTTCTATGTGAATCATTAATGTATTAAATTATGTATTTATTGCTAAGCATAATTTAAGATAACTTTCCCTATATAAATTAGTATTTCACCAAGAATATTCTATTTATTTTAATTTTCAGATTCCATTATAAAAACACTCAAGTGGATTTTTATTTGTTCACTTTTTGCAATATAAAATTGCTTGTTGAAAGCCACATAGTAAAATTCATTAAAAGACAAAGAAAAAAATAGAACATCCCTCTTATCACCTTAACTAATCAATAATTTATTTTATCCTACATTTTCTTAATTTACATACCCATGATCCCAAAACAGTTTATACACTTATGAACTAGTAAAAAGTTCAAAAATTTTATTTTCAGAATTTTATTATGAATGATTTCAAGAATAAAGAAAAAATGGGAAAAATGTATAGTGAACTGTCCATCAGGATTCTGTTCTTGATGTTTTGCACTAGTGTCATAACATGTATCTTTCTCTACTACAGTCATATCTGTGTCTTTATTTTTCTCTTCTCATTTTGCAATAAATGCTTTTCTGTGTAGTTGCAATTTCATCTTAACTATCATTTATAATGTTTATATAGCGATGACTTTTTTATAGGTAAAGTGACATTTTCCTTTAAAACATTATCATAGATGATGTATTGAATTTAGAAATGATCGCATTTATGAATAGAATTTACCTCCCAAGTATACTTAGTAAACACTCCTTGAGAATCACCTCTGTGGCAGTCATTATTAGATTTTGAGTTCCTGAAGATAAAGCAAACACCTATTTTTGTCATCAGGAACGTGGTACTTGTAGAAGACCCCCATTTACTTTTCCTTTCTGCAAAGTAATAGGATAATCACAACAGTAGAGGTATGTTGAATTACAAACAATGCACAGTAGAGGTACGAATAATGCAGAAAATGAAACCATTTAGCTTGTTTAGATGAACTAGAAGACTTTGCAGAAAATTTAATATCTTAATTTTGGAGAATGCAGTGGCAAAATTTGGTTCCCTGCCCAGATAGTAATCTGCACTTCCCATCCATGACTTGAAAGATATTTTCTACCATTGAGGGACAGCAACACTTAACCTGAACCAAAAATCCCATCATTTGTCGCTAGACTTCCATCTTTTCCCATAGGCAGTATCTTTCTGGTTATTACTCATTTGATTTATAATTTTCATTGAGGAAAAAATTGGAAAGAAATAGAAGGTAAATTATGCATCCTAAACTGAGAGTGCCATTTTTTCCACAAGCCCCTTTGTTTAGAAAGGACTACTTTCGTCCTCAATTTTTTAAGTGTTGTAAAAAGTTAAAAAGATCCAATGCAAAAGACCTGGGGCTTAAGGCATAACCTATTCCTTACCACTCTGTGATATTTGTGTATTGAATGTTGTGTTGAATTTTCCTATAGTATCTTTATTTTTCTGGGAAAAATAGTACTCAGTGATCATGTTTCCCTGATGTTTGACCTAAGTAGAGTTTATGCATATTTTGTAAGCTTAATATGAGAAAGAAATACCTTCCTTTGAAGGAAAAATTACTGTGTCACTAATTTAAAATTTGATGATCTAGTTTCAGAGCTATAATAACACTGAAAATTTCAGCTAAAGAAAAATCATGAGAGTAATAATTGTGCCATTTTCAAGATTGTAGGATATTTCAAAAGCCCCAAGCACATATACTTTACCAGTGATCAGATAAATGGGAAAACAAGTTACCCTCTTCAGAACTGAAATAGCTATTCTCTCAAGCCTTTTCTCCCTTATTTTATTTTAGATGGTAGGCACCCAGGGGTATTTAGCATTTCTGGCAGCAATGTTTTTGCTTTAGATGTCTTTCTGCCTGGGACACCACCACCCAACTTTTACTCTACCCATTTTACAGATACATTTATCTTAAAGACAGTAATTTTCAGATTTAAAGTGACAATAGCTCAACCGTAAATGTGCTAAACAGGAGAGAAAGACACAGAGAGACTGAATCACTGTCTGATCTAAGTCTGTTTGTGGAGCTCCCTCGAAGACACACTCAGTGTGCACCCAGCACGTTCTCTGTGGGCTGGCCACTTCTTGAAGATATTATATATACAAAGGAGGTAAATAGATGTGTTCCTCCTGGAATCTTTGTAAAGCCATCTGCAGAAGGAAGAGGGAAATGATAGGTTTTTCTGCTCCAAAACCACTAACTTGGATTCCCATGGCACAGGCATGCTGAGTAAAATAGGACAGTTAACATATGCAGAGTCTCTTAGAACATGAGACAAAGACAGTGGGCATTTTTTTTTTGTACTGAGTATTAGAGGAATGTTGAAGAATTGTGAAGTAGGAGGGAGATCTGCCTCCCATTTTAGTCTTTCACTTGTGTGATATACTCACCACCATATAGGAACCTGGACTACCTGTTGTGCTTTCTCTCTACTGCCAAGACACTTGTAGGCATTCAACAAGATAATTGGATATTTTCTCTCTCTATTATTTCTCTCTTTTTCTTCCTCCCTTCCTCTCTGATTCCCCCTACCGCCTTTCCTCTACCATTTCTCACTAGTTCCCTTCCTCTCAAGCAATAGAAAACAGCTCTTGTACCATTTTCAATTAATTACATTAAGTACTTTTTGGGGATGAAAATTGTCTGATTCCACAGACAAATTGCTGTGTTTCTCAACCTTTGGAGAAATGCTATCTCACAACCTGATAGAAGTTTTTAAACTTCTATGAATGCAACAAGACAGGGAGAGGCATATATGTGTAGTGGTGGTGGTGATGGGGGTTCCATTTCTCACTGTAGACATAGCATTTCTACAGGTATATCCTGGCATAAGTTAAAAAGTTTCTAATTCCCTGAGAGATGCAGAAAACCGAAGAAGATCACCATTTTTAAATCTGGTACTTTTACATGGAACTAGCGTTTTCATAGGTACTGGTTCTTGTATTTGCATTCTGTCTGCATTCTTTTCACTATGTCTTAGACAAACTAAATCACCAACAATATTGCCTGTAGAAATCTGTTTATTGTTATGCAGTGCTTTGCCTTTTCCACAGAGGATTTGAGGTGGTTTGTGGGTTATTTAAAAAAGGAAAATAATTCAACTCTGGGTGAATTATTTCCTCTGTGAAAGATTTTGATTTAGCTTATTTACTAAATATTCAAAAATATTTGTTACAGTAGAACTTTAGTAAAGATCTGCATTGTACCAGGCATTGTGCTAGATAGTAGGACCTAGCAAATATTTAGAATCTTAGTAACAGTTACTGAGTGTAATAATACTTATACAAACATACGAGCTACATGCATTTAATCCAGTTGTAAAGGAAAGTGATCCTTAAAACATACATTTTATGTGATTAGACTAATATCTGTTTGGAAAATAGGCAGACTTGTTTGCCTTGGGTCTAATACATGATGAAATAGAGCCTAGACTTAGATTTTATGATTCAGAGACTATGCTTTAAAATAATAGGGTGCCCTAGTGTAGGCATATTTAAAATGTCTTAAAAAAAAACAGTATGGGTATTCACAGTATTCAAGAGAACCTCCAGGTCTCTGTAAAAAATGAGTGAAGTAAAGTTCCAATATTCAAGATATCCACAGGCAAATGGGACACACATACTCAATCTGCTCTTAATTCAAACCAACGAAAGTATGATGAAATTAAGTGATATTCGCAGAGTATGGTGAGTCTTAGATACAGAAACCTTTATTTTGTCCTATACTGAAGTGTGCTTCGTGAAACACTAGTTCTGGTGGGAGATTGTCTTAGACCACTTCCCATGAAGCAGAACCTGATAGAAATTTTTGAACCAGTGATTTACAGGGGCAATGATTTCAGGACAATTGTGTATACAGGAGACTGAAAAAAACAGCATAGGGCAGGATCAAAACAAAGCATTGATGCTGTGTTGCTTAATCTTGGTCTGGTGTCAGAGATAGCTCCAGTATGTGAAGGACACTATAAACTTTGTACAACTTAGGATCTTTGCATTCTCCCCCTTCCTTACCCAATCCCTATCAACCACCGATTATAGATGTAACCACTGTTTTCATATACATGTCTAACAAATGACTCTCAAACAGAGAACCCTGATTTATTCACTTGACCAATTTTTTCATATAAATAGTAGTCTGATTGATTTCAAGACCAATTCCTGATATCAGTGGTTGCTGCATAAAGTAGAACACAACTGAATCTTACATTTTTAGGAGCTAGATCCAGCTCACCACTGAGTGTAACCTTTCAGGCTTTTCTGAGAGAAGAACCTTCTAGAGGTATGAAATTGTGAGTCTTTACAGACGAGATGCCCAAAATTGGGGGGTAAATATGCCCATGGAACATTAAATTAATACAGAGAAGTTTATTTCTCTAATACCTCAGGGCCTTTAGTATACTGTGGTTTGAGGTGACATTTCAAGAGGATGACATACCTATTGAGTCTTCAAACTTAGGTTTATTTGAATTATTATTTTTTTCTTTTTAAAAAAATTATATATATATATATTTCACATTATTGTGATCCCTGGGAGTCCCCCACCTCGCCCCCTCCCTGGTCACTCTAGCTGGTCCCTTCGCAGTTGTATACGTTCATTTGGTTGTCCATATATTAGTGAGACCATTTGGCTTTTGGCTTTTTCCTTCTGACTTGTTTCTGCCAGTATGATTTCTTCTAGATACATCCATGTTACCAAAAATTCATCAAATTTGTCATTTTTAATTGATGCGTAATATTCCATTGTGTATATATACCACATCTTTTTCATCCTGTCATCCATCTTGGGGCATTTGGGTTGTTTCCAGGACCTTGCAATTATAAATAGTGCTGCAATAAACATCAGAGCACAGGTGTCCCGTTGTACCCACATTGAGGTCTCTTTTGGGTAGATTCCCAGAAGAGCTATTGCTGGGTCAAATGGTAGCTCCATTTTCATTAGTTTAAGGGTCCTCCACACAGCTTTCCATAATGGCCAGACCTGCTTACATTCTCATGAGCAGTGTAAAAGTGTTCCTTTCTCTCCACATTCACGCCAGCACTTGTTCTCTGTTTTTTATTGAGAGTATCTTTGTGTTCAATATTTTATGTAGAAAACATACGCTTTTGAAAGCAATTACTTGTATTAGAGTCACCTAGGTCCTTATTTAACCTGTACATCTCTAGATGCTACTCCAAAAAATACTGACTCAGAATTATTAAGATCTTGACTTGGAAATCTTTAGACTTAAGAAGCTCTTGCATGATTCTCATAATAACCTAAAGTTTGAGAAACTAAGCCTAACCAAAGTGTTTCTTTGTTTGATTTTAATATTTCATGATCACTTGATCATCATAAATTGTGTATCCTCTGTTAAAGTTTTTCCTAAATTGTTATTTGGTGTCAAATAGCAGGAATGACTTGAATGATCTCTAGAAAATCTGCTTTGGATTTTACTGAAGAGTTATTACCAAACATACTAACTTTAATCTTGTTCTATCTGCTCCCTCAGGAAACAGACTGGAGGAAAAAAAAAAGAGAGAGATAAGTGACAGAAAGAGTCCCATTCTTCTAATAAGGTTATAGGTTCTTATGTAATTGGAAAAAATGCATTCCTGTTATATGGATTACTGAAAAGTCAAGAAACAAATTTGGGTTGTGCTTAATATATACATAAATTGCTATGGGTAGGCCATTCATTTTGCTTCCTTCACCCCACCATTAATGATAATAATGAAACTACTACAACTAATAATAATAACAAGGACAATAGTATTCATCAAGCTTATAATCAGTTGCCTTATCTGTGAAGATCATGTTACGTGCAAAAACTGAATTTATTAAGTACTCTAAAAGTACCTCCTCTTGCACATATATTACAAATTAGGAAACTAAGATTTAGAGAAATGATAACCTACCCAGGTAATGCTTATAGTAAGGAATAAGGGATGGATTTGAATCTAGAAAGTTCAGTGCTACTGACAGTGCAATGTATATTTTCTAAAATCATGTTATGTTGGCAAAGTGCCAAATCTTTTGTGAATTAAGATATGTCAAAGGAAAACATATAAAGTGAAAAGTAAACCATTAAGTAATAAATGAATATTTCAATATTGAAGTATTATAATTTCTGCAGATGTATAACAAATAATAGGAATTAAAATAAATCTTTATAAACGTAGTGATCATAATTTTAAGTAATCATTCCATCCAGTTTTGTATTTTAGCTAGATGCTAAGTCTTATGATAAATATGAAGTATCTGCTATGTACTTTTAAAATGGTGGATTCAAAATTTAACATATTTTAATTAGTCATACATTCTGTCTTAAGAGGCTATAGCAATAACATCTTAGAATTTTATGTTACAAGTTTGAAGAGGTTCAATTAATTTACCAAGATCTGAAAATCAAAGACAGAATTGGAAATTACACCAGGGTCTTTTATAATCCAAAGTCCATGATCTTCATATCTCATCATATTTCTGAAATATGTACATATTTTTTAATTTTAAATAAACAGACACCACAGTTTTTCATTTTCACAAATTTCTGGTATCTAGAATCTTTTCCAAAAAAAGTAATGTCGATAGAGTTATCTTGCATGTCAGTGATATTTTGTAGAAATATTTAGCTTTAAGAAACTACTATCATTTTTGAAATATAATCAAAGCCCACAATATAGGGTAAGACTTTCCTCTTTCTCTATTAGTAGTTGTTGTTTGTGTGACCCATACCCTAATTGCAATAATCTCAGTTGCAGACACAGGATATAAAGGGGGGGGGGGCATGTTAAGTTCTCTGAAATATAATCTCTTAGGACACAGCAATTATCACAAATTTTATTTAGCTATTTGAGATGGTGATTATTATAATTTATGATAAAGCATTCAGCAAATCATCTGCTGATTGGGATAGCTAAAGAAAAATAAATGGATTTTTCACAAAACAATTTGTATTCAATCAGAAGAAATATCTTTTTTTAAATAAAAAATGGAAAAAAGATTTTCAGTGAGTAGAGTGAGGGTAGAATGTAGCAGTCATTTTTGAGAGTGTCTGCATGTGGTTGGGGATTTTGACAAGATTTCGTATCAGTAAGACTTGCGTTAAAAGTAAAGTAGAATTTGGATGTTCTCCAAAGAATCACTTTTGTACCTTCCTCACCTTGAATTTAGTTTGAACCTGTGCCTGACTTCTAACCAATAGACTATGGCAAAAGTGAAATTATTTTGCAAGTGTAATTAAGGCTGCAGATCAGTTGATTCTGAGTTAATCAGATAGTAAATTGTTTTAAATGGGTCTGACTTAATCAAGGGAAAGCCTAAAGTGATTACTTTGCAGGCATACATACGTTTTAAGAGACATGTGACAGGTCATATGATAGGTAACTGCAAAGAGCCTTAAGGAAATGAGAGTGGTCCCTCATTGGCAAACTGCAAGCAAATGTGACCTTCCATTCTACAACCCCAAGAAAGGAACAGAAGCTTTTCAAGTAAATGAACTTGAAATAGACCGAGTTCTAAAAAGGGAAGATGCAGCATGCTTGGTACCTTGATAACAACTCTGTGAGACTTTGCATAGAAGTCTCCTCTTGGTCATATTCAGATTCATGAGCCAGGAAAATGATCTAACAAATGTATGCTATTTTTAAATCTCTAAGTTTTCAGTTATTTCTTAAGCAGAAACAGATGAATCATGTGCAGTCCTTGAACTCATTAATGAAGTCTTCAAGAGAAAAGTAGGCCTTCTTATAAAACATGAAGTCATCCCCAATCCTCTTCTTTGGTGCTGCCCTAAATATGTTCTTTATTCTTAACAATCCTTAACTATTTGCACTTTGTATGTTCTGCTTTCTTACAACTCAGAATTTGTGCTTGTGCTACCCTTTTTCAGGAATGCCCCTCTTTGTGCATGTTAAACCTAGGGTGCAATCTAGTAGATATCTGTTTTTGCCTAAGCAGTGTTCTTTCATTCTGAGTAAGTCTATTTCCCTCTAATTCTCAGTTTTCATGGTTGGTAAAGAAAAACATCGGCTAATGTTAACTCACAAGATTAGAAAAGAGCTCAGTTTTGTTTGATCTCTTTGACCATAGTGATGATAAGATCAGGTATGAATTTATAGTCAAATTTGCATCGATGAAGGTTTTGTGTTGAACTATTAAGTTGAGCTGTTTTTGTTTTCTTTTTTTTGAAAGAAGATATTTTATTAATTACATTTCTCATAAATTTTGATAAAATAACAATAATGAATGAAAATTTCCAAATGGACCATTAATAACAATATAAACAGCTAATATGTTTCTTCCTGCAGGGGGAAGAAAGTATCTCCGGTACTTTTATCACTTTCTGATTATCTGTTATTTTTGCTGCAATGATAGGAAGTCCAGACAGGAGTCTGGAACTCTTTAGGATCACCCTTTGAAATCTGACAAAGATACCAACACAGGAGAAAACAGAACTAACAGCTGGGAAAGTGTGTTCCCTCATGGTGTTAACTGGGCATCCAAGTAATTCATACCTGAATGTGGCTTTGGCTAATTGCTCATATTTTATATCAGTCATGTAAAATATATATATATATATGTAATAATATACCTTTGAAATAGATTTATTTTATAAATATTTTGCAAGTATTATTTTGAAATCAGTGTAAAATAAGAAACGAACACTTTTACACTGCTGGTGGGAATGCAAACTGGTCTAGGCACTATGAAAATCTGTGTGAAAGACACTCAAACTACTGAAAATGGAACTACCATTCGATCCAGCATTCCCACTTCTGGGAATCTAACCAAAGGATACAAAAACATTAATCAAAAAGACACCTGTACGTAGATATTCATTGCAGCACTATTTACAATAGCTAGACTATCGGAACAACCCAAATGCCCCCAAACAGACAAATGGATCAAAAAATTGTGGTATATTTACATATGGAATATTATTCCACAATCAAAAAAGACAAATTTGATGCATTTGTGATAACATGGATGGATCTAGAAGGAATAGTGCTAGCATAAATAAGCCAGATAGAAATAGAGAAATACTGGATGACCCCACCAATATGTGGGGTATAGGGGAAACAAACAAACAAAAGGACAGGTAATACTTAAAACAAAATTTGGCATATACAATAATGTCATATATATATATGAGATTGATATATATGGTTTGATATATATTGATCACACACACATATATGTGTGTGTGCAATCAATCAATTAAAAAAAAGAAGTGATCATAAATGAAATGATTCTGAGGGAGTAAAATTTCAAAGAACTAATAGTGACCATGGAAAATATCATGCAGTGAAAATAAAAAGACCTGAAGTTTTCCTGGAAAGAATTTCTCTGATAAGAAAATAATGTTTGGCTTGAATTTTGAGGACTGAGTAGAATTTTAACATTTAGAAATTTATGGGGAAGATTTAGATTGTTTTTTTTTATTTTTGAAAGAATGTTGCTAATAAACCTGGTGGGCTATCTAATATCATAATCATAGCAATTATATTGATATTTTTGAGCATTCTGTCCATCAAAAAGTGATTAGAATAGGAAAAGAGAGGGACAGTTTAGAATTACAGAGAGGCTTTGTCTATGTAGAAGGAATTTAACTATAATTTAGTAAGAGTAAATACTTTTAAGTATTTGAGAAGGAAAATTCATCTCATTATACACTTATTGTTCTCAAACTTTAATGGGCATTATACCAGTCAAACATGCAGATTCTCACACACTACCACTATTCGGATCCATTAATCTGGGGGTAAACCTAAAAATATATATTAGTAATATGTATTCAAAGTAGGTTGAGCATTGGTGGAATATTTATGACCATTACAAGGAAAGTTGAAAGTGACTGAGATTGTGACTTATAGCTACTTTATGACAATAACCATATATTGGGACTATCTTCAGTAAATGAAGGTGTGTTATGTCTTTGTTAGAATTACTCTAAAGTAGTCTGAGATGAGGATTTGAGATCAAATTGTCTCAGGAGGAGCCAGCAGCAATATGGCAGTAGGATACAGGGATAGAGAGAAAGGATTTTTAGATTGATTCATGCTGTGGGCAGATTAATCCCAGTGGGAACCTCTAACCTGGTTGCTTTAGGAAAACAATTCTGATGGATGTTTTATAGAATTTGTAAGTGGTACTATTTTGGAAACCATTCTGAATTGCTGTCCCTTTAGAAAGAAGGAAACTATTAACTGTAAAGGAGGAGGTTATTGTGAAGGAAGAATGGGTTTCACATTTGAAAGGAATGAATTTGGTGTCAGTCAATCCAAAAATGTGAACTGGGGATACAGAAAAAAAGGATTAAGAGTTGAGATGTAAATTTGGAAGCATCTACATAGTTATGAAAAATGAAACTCAATGAATAAATCAAAACACTTAGAAAGGAAGGGGAAAGAAATCTGGACTAGTAATGAGGGAAAAAAGAGACATGAGGACTAATTTGCCATTCTCACAATTCTGGGGGAGGAAGGTTACGTATTTAGGCATCACATTTGTTTCGATTTTGACCAGCGTGAAAAAGGGAGAATCATCAACTACTAATTAAAAGTATTTGAAAAAGATGTGTCTTACTCCCCAAGCCAGAGAGAAAGTTGATTTCTAAATAAAATTAAGAAATAGTCTCAAAACAGGGTCTGTTCAGTGTTTGTGCTTTTTGCTGATTAATTGTGGCTTTCTGAGATGGTGTTCCACTAATGAATGGAAAGGGAAAGTTCTGGAAAAATCAGACTGTTTGAAAGAAAGTATTGGTTAGAGATCTAGCATCTCAATCTTGGGTCATGTCATCAAGGAGACTGCTGTGGAGAAGAATCAGGATGTAGGCTGGAGGTCCTGGGTGAAAGAATTCACCGGAGACAAAGTAGAAGACAGAACAGGTGGATTGTTGAAATATACGGATAAGAGAAGCAATGGGTAAGATAGGGGAGTTCTGTGCTCCAAGAAGGTTTGGGATTCCCTTATATAACCTACTTTCACCGAGTTGTCATGAGTAGGGAAGCCAGTTTAGGCCAGTTATTTGGGATATCTTGGGCATTGACCTTTGACACAGAATGTGTCCTGGTTCTAACTTATACATTCAGGGGCTATGTCATCAGTTTTAAGATCTGGTTCCCTTTATCAATTCCCTCACTCAAACTTCCCAAACCTTCCTGCTAGGCAAGTAGCAGAGTCTTAGATTTTAATCTTTAAATGCTCTCCCAGTAGACATTTGATCAAGGAAAGGTCAGTGTGTTCTGTCCTTAGTGGTCATGTTACAGAGGCTGAGATATGAACAATGGTTACCACATGAATGCTGCAAGGGGTGTTGAATATGCAACTGACTTCTGAATGATAGAGGGGGGCTGTGGTGAAATTGGGGGTCAAGGCCCCCAGCATGATCGGGCTATATTAGAATGGCAGTCATTGTACCCTGGTAAGCAGAGACTTGGAGAAGGGAACTCAAGCCTTCTTGTGAGAGGAGGAGTATTGAGGGGATTTAAGGAGGAGACAGACACACGGGGAGGGGGGGAGAGAAGGGCATGGTGAGGAGGAGAGCAGAGGAGCAGCAGGAGACTGGAGTCCTCAGAGCTGCAACTGCCATGTGCAACAGCAGGGCAGGGAAGGAATTCATGGTATGGGCTTCCATCCCCAGCCTGGGCTGGTGAGGAGCCCAGGGAAGCATGTTGGAGAACCTTGTGACTGTGTAAGTTGATCTGGAAATGTGGTACTGAAATCAGGTCAAAAGGGGCAGAAGCCTCAAACCAACAAGCTACAGGTCCGCATCACCCACGCATAGCAGTTGCCAAACAAATGCAGTTTAGCAACAGGGTTTTATTAGCAAGGGTATTCAACAGGGGAAACAAAAAGTCCTTAATGCCACAAGTGGCCAGTCCCAAAGTTCCCAAAGACACATGTCCAAGATGGTGCCCCTTTGCTCCTCCAAAACTGAGGCAGGCACTCTGCAAAGTCCAGTCTTTCTCTGGCATCTTCTCTTTGCTTCGTCTCCAGTGTTCTGAGCTGCTCCACTTTCCAAGGCTCATCAGACTTCTTCCACAAAATGCTGATCTCAAATCAACTTTCCAAATATGCTGCCTTGCTGTGGCTCCACGCGCTTCCTTACCAAGCCCATCTTCGGTGGCATAAGGCCAAACCCACCAGGCTTGCCCTCAGCAGTCCCTGGTAACCCCTGGACAGTCATTCTAGCATCTGACTCCATACCTGCTATGTCTCTCCTGGCCATTCTCCCAGCATGGCTCCTTGCCACCATCAGCTCACTCTTCCACGGAACTTCCCCTGGCCAGGCCACATGGGCCTGTTCTCTCAGTATATTATTTTTCATCTCTCTTCCTTCCCTCTTTTTTTCCTTTCCTCATTTTCCCCTTTTTATACACTCTCTCTTCCCACTTTCCATTTTCTCTTGCAGACTCCACCCACCAGGGTATGTTGGTGCTAGTACAATTTTTAACTGCATCACTACCCTGTATCAGTACTTGTAAACTTGTTTTAACTTTGAAACTGCAAAATTTGGTAATTATCTGAAGACCTGAAGAGAAATTGCTGTGTTGCTGTTTTCATTGAGAGAAATTTGAAGTGGCTACTGCTGTTGTATTGAGTGAGTCTTGCTGGTTTTGGGCCACTTTAGAGTTAAAGCTGAAAGAATGCCACAGATGTGCCTTTTGGAGAAAAAATGATGATGCCATCTGGTTTGTTTGTTGGATTTGAATCTTCTGCTTTTGAAGAAGGATTGACAATACCATTTTGGTTTCTACATTTGGCTTGAAGTGAGTAGAGCTGCGTTTTTATAGAAGGAGAGATGATGCCATCTTGGCTTTTTCATCTGTTTTGAAGGTGGGACAACCGCCATTTTGTGGATGCACATGGATGCTGCAGCCATGTGCAGTTTTTGGACTATGGAATGAACTGGTTGGTAAAATTACCAGAGGGGTTCCTTGTACCATCAGTGGCTTTTGTTTATTTTGTCTTTTTAATGAGTAAATCTGTTTTTGTCTCCATTAAATGTTAGTGTGGTCTTGATACTGTTTGTGTGGACTGGGATGAACCCAAAGAGTAGCTGGGTTTAAAAGGCCAGCTGCTCCTGTGTGTAAGCTTAATTAAGTACTCTGCTTTGCTTGTTTTGTTACCTGATTTCATGAATATGTGATTAATTGGAGATATGGAATAACATGGAGAATTTACTAGATACCTAGAAATCACTTTTACTTAGTCAAAGCCGAATTTCCCCCTTTAGTTAAAGGTAGAAATGTAGACAAGGAAATTTATTCTAAAATTTGGGGCAGGGACAAAAATGACAATTTTATTTCTGATTTTTATTTATTTATTTATTTGTTTGTTTGTTTGTTTGTTTGTTTTTGTCATTTACCGTTTGGCTTGGGACTTGGTTGTTACAGATCAAATAGAGAACATGAAGGTTGCACCTGACAGACGTCTTACATTAAAAAAAAAAATCAAGATACTAAAAACTTTATAGTCATCATTTTTTAGGCGTTCTAGAAAAAAGAGTCTGGCAAGTACAATTACTAACGTCTATTTCTGTTTTTCCAACAAGATCCTGCTACTAATCATGAGTCAAACATAGAGAAGTATTTCTAGTCATAGTGTAGACCTTCTTGATTTGAATTTCAGGAGCAGAATGTCTTATGGTTTAGGAGCATTTACTATACACTGTTTAGATACATAAACCAAACTGGTAGCTTACTAGATGTGTGATCTTGAACATAGTATTTGATAAAATAGGTTTCAAATAGGTTACCCATCTTTACATGTAATAATATTACCTATATGATAGAGCCATAGGTAGGCATTCCTAACATCATGCCTGTAAACCACCATTATCTGTGTGATAATACTTTTCATGAACACAGATTCAATAGTATAAGATGTTCTTATTTATATTTGGTAGCCTGACATACAAAGGACCGTGATATACCATCATTTTCTTTGTATATTTCAAGCATAAAGTGGAAGTGGTCACAGTAGGTTCTAATTGAAAGTATGTGATCACATATGAATTAGTTAAACAAAAGAAATGGGAAAAAGAGAATGGGAAACTTTTTAAAGGGGGAAGGAAATGATTACATATATTTGGTTGAAAAAATGAAATTTTACCTGAGGCACATGCAGAGAATAGATGCACTTAGTCATGTTAGAAGCTGAGTATGTTGCTATGACCATGGATTGGTATAGCTCAGGGGTATCAGGATATGGAATGTTGATATCTTAGCTCAAGGATGCTGAGAACCCAGCACGTCCTCACCTTCCAGTGTTGAACAGCATACCATCTGTTAGATAGTGACTGTATTTGATGAAGTTTGTTATTATTGCATTTAATTTGCAAAAGAGAAGTAAATTATTCACTTTGTGGAAGACCTTTGCGTAAAACGTTAGAAGTAAGAGGTAGCGATGGATTTATTAGTATCTTCTCACAATTCAGCCCCAAGGCAAAATCAAATTCTGACCTTACTTGGAAATATTCTTTGTAGATGTATTTAGTTAAGGTGAGATATTACTGGATTAGGGTGGGCCCTAAATTCAGTCACTCATGTCTTTATAGAAACAAGACAGACACATAGTTAGAAGGATTGAAATAATACCTCTTCCTGCAAGCTCAAGAATTCACCAAGAATTCACTGAAATTAGACAAAGAAGACTTTTCCCCCAAAATAGAATATCTCTCTCTCAACCTTGAAATGAGAGCTACACAATTTGAGATAGATTTTGAAGATGGATACTGTTTACTTTATTAGATCCTTTGTTACAAAAAGAATATTTAATCGTATTGTTTTAAAACTGTTGTATCAGCAACATTCTTAATGGGTTATATGATAGATTCATTAGCAATTTCCACTTATTATTGATTATCTTTCAGAATCTAGCCATGCCAATGCAACTGACTCATAGGTATTAAGTGGTTGGAGACAAATGGAAAACAATGTACCTGTCTGCCCATTAAATATTATTACTGACCAGTCATAAATCATTGACTTAAAAAAATATAAAACCCCTACAGGTCTCATCTTACATATCAGGAAACAGAGACAGAAAAGAGAAAAAATATAACCAAGGTGAAACAGCCCATCAGTAACATAACTGGGAGTAATTAAATTTCTACCGCATTGAACCAGTTACCTTATCTCCAGATTCTCTTCTCCTTTTCTATATTTATTTTTACCAGTAATACTGTTATCACATTTGCAGTTAGGGTACTGGATTAAGACTCTTGAAAGATCGTAATATTTTCAGCCAGATTATAAAATATTTTTAACAGTTTCAAAGTTAAATACAGATAAAGATGCAGGGGTTAAATTTGGGACAGTTTTGAGTAGAGTAGCTGTTTTTGTTCAACTATGTATACAATTTCAAAAATTAAACCTATGCAGATATCAGTTTACAGGTTTACTGGTGTGTGTGTGGATGTGTGTGTTTGCATGTGTGCATGTGCACATGTGTGTGCATATGTAGTTTTTGAAAATATTTTTAGGGGGAAATCTAAAATTATTGCACTTCAACTTTACCCACAATACTAATGATACTTAAATTTAAAAATATACTCATAGTTCTGCATACCCCTAATATGGGAGGTCTCAAAATCTTCTAAAGTACTCAAGGAATGAATCTTGAATTTTGTAGTATTTGGGGTAAATCTATAAGGAATTAAACTTTCGGTTGTGTCCAACAGCGATGCTCAGGGGTGGTCACCAGGGTTACACCAACAACAAACAACTAGAGACACCAGGCCCAGGACCCCTGGTACTCCCATCAGGTAATACCAGGTCCAGAGGTCTCAGTTTCTCTCCCTTGGCAGTCAGCAGGTTGCTGGATGCAATTACTGATCTCTCTACCATCTCCAGCAGCCAGCAACAGAGGCCTTCTCTTCTCTTGAGGATTTGGAATAGTTCTCACTTACAAATTCTTTCTGGGGCTCCCTTGCAGTTTCTTTGGGTTCTCAATTTCTTTCTGAAGTTCTTTCTCTGGGTTCCAGGTCCTGATATTCTCAGGATCTCCCCTGCAAGTTCCAAGTTACCAGTCCCTTCTCTCTTGCCACTTACAAGTTACCAGTCACAAGTTCTAAGTTCCAAGTTTAGGTTCAAGTTCAGAATTTCAAGACTTCAGTTCTCTTTCTCCTGCCAGTTATAAGTCACCAGATCCTTCTCATCTACAAGTTCCAAGTCCCAGTTCCAAGTTCCAACCCTGGTTTAATTCCACCTTCGAGTGCCTACCCTAGAGTCTGATTGAATTAACAGTTGATATCAAACCCTATCAAGCCCTTGGTTGGATTTAGATTAAGACCACCCCAACTGTTGCCAGTTCAGTAACAGATGGTGTTAAAGATATGTTAAATAAATTTCATCATTTGTACAATACTTCAATCTAACTGAATTATTGAATAAATTCTTGGCTATCCAAGAAAACAATAACTTGTTTATCAAATAATAGGTGAAGATTATTAGAAGCACAAAACAGGGCTCATAAAATTGTTTTTTGAGTTGTAACTCTTTTTCTTATTGCAAACTGATTTTAAGAAAGAAGTATCAAAAGTAATTGCTTTGATTTCAGGATTGGAGAAAAATATATATTTTTTTAATTCTGTCATCATTTTTTCTCTAATTGACAGAGATAGTTCAATTTATTTTATTTCTAGAGTTTAACCGTTTTTCCCCTAGGGAGAAGAAAGCACACTCACATCTAGTTAACTCTGAAGTAACGCATTCCATCTTGAGATCACTTTATCTTATAACATCATGTACATCTATAGGTGTCATATTTCATGCATTGTTTGTGCAAGTTATATTCTGAAATGAATGGAGCGTAATGAGGAATGGTTGTAAATTCTAATAGAATTTTTAAATCAACTTGTTTTGGATATAAATCTTTAACAACAGCAAAATACACTTTATGTATTTGTCACTCTCAAAGAAATAATGTGCAGTTTTAAAATTAGAATTATGGATATGTAGGGGAGCAAAAAAAATCTGACAATCAAAAAAATGACTTTTTGGCAACGTTGGCTTCATGATCTAGGCTCTAAAGTCTTTGTGGCTGTTGCTTTTATAAAAGATAGTCTCATGTACCTCTTGATAAAGGCCTCTCCCAAGAGATCTAATCTCCTTAAAGCTTTTCAATGGTTAGGGTAGAACTTAAAAGATTGTATGACTTTTATCTGCTTGCCTTTTTTTTTTGTTGTTCTTTTGTTTTTTTTTTGTTTTTTTTTTTTTTTTTTTTTTTTTTTTTTTTTTTTTGTTTTTTTTTTTTTTTATCTGCTGTACCTTCTTTGGTAAACACCCTAGTTAAACTTCTACTTTGTTCCCCCAACTTCCTCCTCTTAGCTAAGATGACATCTTATTAAGTTATTCACATGATAAAACTATCCAATCAGGCTGGACATGGTGGTGCATGCCTGTAAGCGGCAGCCTAGGAAACCGTGGCCTGGGCCAGGGATCGCGGTTCGAGTTCCGCCAGGGGCATGTAGCAAGACCTTGTTCCAAAAAAATATAGCTGGGCGTGGTGGCGTGCACCTGGGAAGCTGAGGCTAAGGATTGCTTGAGTCTGTGGTACCCCGGGCAACGTGAGCCTATGGTTCCCCAGGCAAACATAGGGAGACCTAGTCGGAAAAAAAAAAAAAAAAAAAAAACAAAAAAAAAAAAAACTAATCATTCTGAATCTCTCCCATGCATATAGAAGGTGTACTTACTATTATTAAGCTTCTTTTATGCTTTTTCTTCATCAATCTATCTGATGCCTATTGGATTGTTTGCCAGCCTAAAAGAATTCACAGGGTCTGGGATGATTCCTCTACACCTTGACAGATCACTCATACAGGTATTAATGATCCTTTATCAATTAGTATTAATTGGTGTAAACATGGTCTACCTAAAGCAGTTGCTCAATCTATTATCTAGTACTTTACAGAAGATAGAAAACCTCCCTCTCTCTCTGTCTCCTCCCTCCCCTCCCCTCCTTCTCCCCCACTCCCCTGTCACTATTTCCAAAATATAGTCAGAGATTCCTTTTTTAGAGGAAATAGTAGTGACCCATTTTTTTAAATTATTATTATTGTTATTGAATTGCAGGAATGTCAGTTAAAGTTGTTCGGATACATTTAGCAATGTAATTTACATAATTATATTGAAAAATTAAAATAAGTGCATTTATAGTATTGCAGGAATATTGTCCTAATCTATGTGTTAATAAAATCACAGCATCATTTACTATGCAAACAATCACTACTAATTGAGATAGGATTGAGTTCTTCAAAGGATTTAAATCTTGAAAATATGAGAAATAGAAAATGGTTTTAAAGAAAATCTTCAGTGCAATGTTGAATGCTGGTGTATTTTTAGAAGAGTACAAAACAGTTAAGAATATTAGCATGAGATGTATGTATCCATTGAAACTATCAGTTAATGTGCACCTACCATATATCAGTTATTTAAACAGGTATCAGCATGCTTTCATTATGAAAAATAACATACACGGAAATTCATTTTGTAGAAAATTATTTAATCTCATTTACTCATACAATAAGTAAACGATGGATCTGAAATTTGAACATTAGTTTCCTATAATATCACTTGTTTCTATTATTTCTCTTCAAATATTATAACCTGTTTTACTGCACTATATTGAAGATACAGTATACCTGACATGAAAGAATACTCAGTTTAATTCTGCAGATTATATTCATTTCACCAGAATCTGATTTCTATTGTCTTCATATTGAGGCACTTTGAAAAAGAGACTCAAAGAAGTTAGAACAATAACATCATACTTTTTATAATCCTCAATTTTTGGCAATGATTATTTTTTACATTCTGATGGGGCTTACTTTCTTAGTATGTGTTTTTGTCTTCCTAATGGAACACATAAATTTAAAAATAGTTTTGAGAAAGGCTTACCTAGCTAAGTTTATCATATTACCTTGCATATACCCAAGCTCTTGACAAACTCTTTAGAATAATTAATGATGTCTTTGTATTTGCACATATGTAACGATCCAGAACAATTATTGTAAGTTTGCATTTCTTTTTTCAATTTAGTATGTATTATTGGTCAAGCTTAGTAAGATAAAGGACTGCTAAATTAACCAAACATTTCTTAAGCAGTGAGAATAATATCAACTTGGAGTGCATCCCAGAAAAAAAAGAAAAATTAGCACTCATCATAATAACTCCTGCAAAAATATAGATTTTTATGATAAAATATAATGACTCAGAAGATATTTCTTCTTCCTGGGTCTATTACTATTTAATATGATAGAAATTTCCTTTTATCATCTTTAATTTTCTACATCCAGCCTTCATATGCATAAATTACTTCCAGGCACTTTTGCTTTGCTAGTGAGTGACATCTCTCATGTCTACTTGTGAAAGTAAATATGATAAGTACAATTAGCCCTAATTTTTGTGGACTCCATTTCATTCTAATGATATATTGTCCAAATTCATTGCAAATTCTAAATTCCAGTGAAGTCCCCACTTGCAGAAGATACTGGAATAAGGAATTATTCAAATGACATAGTTAGCAGATTTTAAAGAAATTTAGATGAAGTACAATTCCTTTAATTAAAAATATTTTGTAATTATCATGCAATATTGGTCACACCTGCATGGATGTGTTGTACCCCTTATTCCCCACTCCCCTCCCTCCTCCCTCTCCAGTCACTCCAACTCCTCTCACTGAAAGCTGTTGGTCCATGTTTGGCCCACTAGTCCTCTCTTTCTCCAGAACTGTGTCCTTTTCTCCTGGGTGCACACTTGCACTCCTGGATAGCAACTGAAGTAGATTTTAAATATTTATTTGTACCTGTTTTTCTGCTAGAAACTTTAAAAGATATATTTTATCAAGAATAGAAACCTATCATATTGGAAAAGCCTGAAAATTATGGGCTCAACCTCATGCTGATATCAGCAATGAATAACAGGTGTGCTAGACTCAACCAGCAATGAGACTGACCTTCATTTCTAATTGCTAATTGTGTACCATGAATACTATTTAGCACTGAAATAGGATAGAGCTTTCCATGTGAAGGGGAAAATCGTGCTCTCTTCTCTCTCCCTCTATCTCCCCCTCTATCTCCCCCTCTATCTCCCCCTCTCCCTCCCTCCGTCCCTTCCTCTCTTCCTCTCTCCCCACTTCCCCACCCTATCCCCTTTCCTTATTCCAAATTCTCAATATACCATGTTGTGATTTTTTCAGACTGTTTTTGTCTTGTTGCTATTCTGTGTAGTAAGTGTAATGGTTTGGAGTTACTTCCTCATTAGATGTCTTACTCTGAAATCATCTTTAAAAAGTAATTTTGAGGAACCTGCTTAAGCTCTCTACAAGAAGTTTTCTTTGTATTTTATCCTTGGATTTGTTTTCCTGACAGGTTTTAAAACTGAAATAAGAATTTCTACAGACTGTACTTCCCAAGGATGAAATAAATAACAGTCTGATTAAATAGTTCCTCATCTAATGTACATTTATGTTGTATCAGGTTTTCAAACACTGCTTCTGTAAATGTATTTATAAATGTAACCTTATGTATTATTGTGCTAGTCTATTTCTTTCTGTAGTGTGGATTCCTAGAAATAGAATTAGTAAATGCGTAAGTACATTAAAACATTTTACTACCTTCAAATTGCCCAATGTCTCTCTTCCTCTATTTTTCTATATTGCTAGATATATAGATATATGTGCATATATAGATTGTATAGTGTTTCCATTACTGTAAACATTCCTGCTGCAATTGTTAAACAACTGTTGAAATCCCTTTCCCAGTATCAATTCATATTTTAAAGGACAGGAAAAAAGCAGTGTGAGCCATAATCTAGTATCCCACATATTTTTAGTCTGAGCTTAATTTCAATTTCAAAAAAGTAAAAATTATTATAGTCACCATGAGACTTTATTGAGGATGAAGGTTTCTATGAAAAAGATCAAATTTGTAGGGTGATGATTGTATGCAAGGCTATTCTGTGTTTGCTGTTAAGGATGAGCATCATAATTCCTTGTTTAGTGTGGTTTCTCAGAAATTTCCTGAAGTATTACCTTGTGAATACAAGGCTTGTAGCATAATAATATCGTATAAATAAAGATTTTTTTTTTCTCAAGTGAAACCTGAAGCACAGTCGGTGAATAAATTTGAGCTTTCTCTTGTCTTTTGCTTGATTTTGACAAAAATAAATTAAATTCATGAGAGGTTCAAAATATTTGCTGAATATATGGACTTTACATCATTTATTTATTCACACAGTTAATAATTTATACATACAACCATTCTGATTATTCTGTGCTAACCACTGTGCTAGGCACTGGGGACATAAAGGTGAGAAAGAACTTTTCTTACTCCCAGAAGCAGTCTATTTCTTGGGCAAAGTAACTCCACACAATGTAAAGAAGAAAATATCAAGACAGAATAAATGTGATGGAATCAGAGAAAAAGGGTTTCATCAGGCAAAGCTTCACAGAAGAAGAGAAACTTGCGTTTCTTGTGAAGGATGCATTAGAATTCTCCAGGTAGAGAAGGACAGAAAATCTTCATAGAGAGGACACAACCTATGCAAAGGTACCAGGAGGTGACAGGTTATCGAATACCTGGAGAACTCTGATGAAGGGATAAAATGCTTAGAATAATCCCCGGCACTGTGTTATTGCATGTTACATATTTATTTTATTACCATCATTATGTTAGCAGTATACTTATTGTCTAATTCTGTTAGAAGTGTTCCTTTCCAAAACCCTATGAATAAAATGTATTCTACAACCTTTCTACAAATGAGAAAATTAAGGCACAGTTATAAATATATTGGGTTTTTGTTTTTGTTTTTTAATCACATAGCTGACTAGTGTGGGAATATTGTAAGAACTTAAGTTGCTGGTAGTTTAATGTGGTTTAAGTTCAGGTTGCATTGTTTAAAATATAACAGATTATGAAATATATTATAAATAGCATAGGGGTGTTATCTTACAGATCACATAGAAAGGATTTATGTATAGAAATATGTAATCTGATTTAAATTACCAAGTGACGAACATACTAAAACAGGAAGAAAAAAGCAGTCTTCACATCAGTTCGGAGGGAATGCCTATAATCCAAGGGAGAATTTGTGAGAGTCTGAGCTAAGACAAGGCTATAACAAAGAAGAAGGAACACGTTTTTGGAAATAGGGAGGTTTTTATTTTTTAACTGGTGAGAACTGAGATGATTTGTGTGAAGTGGGAACCATTCACTGAGCAGGAAATTTTGAAAATAGAAAATGTCTTTTAAAGAAATAAGGGTGTTGATGCTTTCCAGTTTGCTTTATATTTCAATTTAAAATGCATTCTCTATCATTTTCAGTTTTATTAGGAGATAAATTGCCTATTACTGGTTAATATAAATGCTGAGATAACTAGTACAATAATTAAATGAAAAAAAAAACAAAGTAAGCTGTAGTTTTCATAAAAAACATATATAACTGATATCTTTTGTCAAATGATAATCAAAACTAATAATTTTATAGAGTTTATTTTTGCTCTTCTCAAAATTACTTGGCCCTGGGTATTTTGAAGCAGGCCTATACCCCTCTCAGTGACAAACTGAAGATTTGCTGATCAAGGTGAAATATGTGGTACCTCAGTTTTTCTCCCATAGTCTTCATCTTGCGCTAGCAAAAACTTGTTAACAACTTAAGTTTTGGTTTAGAACAAATGCAATTATACAGTTTCAACTCTTATTTGCATTAAGCCTTACATTTTCTAGTGATCTTTGTAAAAATATCTTGTGAGATTTGTTTTAACCAGTTGTTTCAACCACAGTTATACAAATGAATTTTCATTTCTGTTAAATAAGTGACTGAAAGTCACATGAAAACAAGCATGGAGTCTTTCTGTTTTAATTTTTATTGACTATATATTTTTCTTACATTATTGTATACCCCAAAGCTTTCCCATACCATGTTACCAGTGAACTGTCATTGTTACTGCTTATGCTCATCCCTCCCCTGATTTTGTCCTCCCTCTCTTTCCTTCCCTTGTTGTGTACTTTAGTTCTGTTATCAGTTTGTTAGTTTTAACTTTTTCTTGTCCTTTTGAATGTTTTTCCTATATCTAACTTATAAGTGAGACCATCTGATAGTTATCTTTTTCTTTCTAGCTTATTTCCTTTAGCCTGATTTCCTTCTAGATCTATCCATGTTGCCCCAAATGACATGGGCCTGTCTTTTTGATTGTTGAATAATATCCCATTGTGTAAAGATATCAAAAATTTCTCATTCATTTGTCTATTTGGGACTCTTGGGTTGTTTCTCTATCCTGGCTATTGTGAACAGTGCTGAAGTAAACATAGGGATACAGGTTTCCTTTTGAATAGTGCTTTTTAAAAAAATTATTTATATATAAATTTCACAACATTGTAATCGTTACCCATTAGGTAGATTCCCAGAAGTGGAAGTGCTGAATCAAATGGTAGTTCTATTTTCAGTAGTTGGAGGGTCCTCCATACAGCTTTCCATATGACTGAACCATTTTGCATTACCACCAGTTGTGTAAAAGGTTTCCTGTTCTCCTCAACATCAGTACTTGTTGTTGCCTGTTTTTTTGATAACTTCTATTCTTACCTGTGTGAGGTGGTATCTCATTCAGGTCTTGATTTGCATTTTCCTGATTATAAGTTATCTAAAAGATTTGTCTTCTTATATATTATCCTAGTGGATATTATTAAACCATAGCACTAATCATAGTGTGTTGCTATCAATGATTTACTGATTTGTCTCTCTCACCAGAATGTAATAGCATGCTATCATCAAGGAAAAGAATTTGCCCTCTTAACTTAAGATCATTAGTCATGTTTTGGGAATTATAGACAACAGGAATGCATAGTAAGCATTCAAACATTCTGATTGAATGAAATTATAAGCCTTAGCAGTAGTAAAACACTAGTTAACTTTCTTTTATGCCTATGGGCTACATCTTGAGTTCATGAATAATGAAGAATAATCAACATGATATGTGGGGATGGAAAACAATGTCTAGTTGTTGACCCAGTTCTTAATTAGTTGCTCATTAAAAACATGCTTCTAATTGCAACACACCTGATATTATTAGATAATATATACTCAAAAATTACAGATATTTTAATCAATTATTTTACATAATTCTATTAACTACTCTAAAACCATGGAACCATGATTTCATTTTAAAACATTCATTACAAGTCATGGAACTTGAGGGGATTATGCTAAGTGAAACAAGTTAGAAGGGGAAAGGGAAATACCAGATAGTTTCATACATGGAATTTGGAGAAACAAAGGAACAGATAAAATTAAGCTACAATGAACCCTAGAAATCTAATTATAGTATTGAGGCTGCCAGCTGGTGATGGTAGGGAAGAAGCCCACGGTACTATGGTGGAGGAATAGGGGGGCCTTGGCCGGGGGGGGGGGGGTGTAGTGACATGCATCTGAAGAGGTGTAATCCTACACTTCTTAATCATACAGTGTTGTAAAACAATGTCACCTCAATTTTTAAGATTAATTGAGGTAAAATGAAAGCACTAACACCACACTAATTATTAAATAACAATTATTGTCACCAAGGAAAGACTAATTGTTAAATCACAAAACACAATAAATAATTAGAAGTAGGTGGCATATTTTAAGATGATTTGTAGAAGAAAGTCATAATTTATTGGAACCTTCATTTCCCTAACTGTTGTCAGATTGTCAATTCATTATTTAAGAGAAACTGAGCTATAAAGGCTAAAAATACCAACTCCAGTGGACTTTGTGATACACACTTTCCAGATCCCAATTTAATGAGTCATGTTACCCCAGGTGTCAAGAATGCTATTTTCAGATATCATTTTGATGTCAGCAATTTCAGATCAATGTGGCTGAAAGGGAAGACAGTCATTGCTCCTTGGTGGCACTAAAATTCCATTCAACTGTACTTGTGTCCCAAGTTCTTGGAATGTGGTCTACTCATGGCTACTATCTCTCAGTTACCTTGGGGATTGCCCCAGCTATTATGAACCAAAGTCCTCACCAACTTTGCATCCCTTTCAGACTTTCAAAATCCTCACTGGCCCACATCCATACATTTTTGATTCACGGTAGTCTATTTGATACATGATATCCCTACCTATCTATCCAAATAAGAACAACTCTAGAACCATTCTAGCTGAGGTCAGTGGTGACACTCCTTAGGTCTGTGTCAGCTTTTCTGTGAGTCTCTTGTTTGCTCCCCAGAAATTCTGATCCCAAGCACAGTCTTTTTCATCTTGTATGCTATTCTTTATCTAACAATCTGCTTCTTGAGAAGATTCAGTCTTCACATGGATTTGCGTTTTCTTTTGGTGGTTTGAAGAATAGAATGACCCGATGGATGCAAATATTTAATATACTATACTAGCTAGTGGTAATTGTTCAAATATGTAGTTTAAAAGCCACCACATTGTTTTATGCTAGCCCAGTAGTGAGCATCCTTTAGCCCCACCTTCAAATTTGTAATTTGAGAAATTTATGTGTGTGCATGTATTTAAGTATCTGCGATTTTTTCTTGCATGCAAGTCAAGGTTTTCATAATAAATTTATTTTTATATTGCATCTTCCAGAGAAGTCATCTCTAAAAGCCTTGCTTTTTAAATAGAGTTATCATCAACTGGATGGCAAAGTAAATACAGTTATATGGTATTGATATCATTTATCTTGTTCCAAAATGTAACACAGATCAAGGTCTGTGTAGGCTTCTGGTGATTGGTTTGTTTTTTTCCTGATCCAACTAGTGTAACTGCAGTAAATTCATAGGACTAGACAATTACTTAAAATGTGAGCTATTTATTTCTCAATACTATTTGGGTGACTGAGAGTAAACTATTCATTTGTGTGTGTGTGTGTGTGTGTGTGTGTGTGCAGAGAATATAAAATAAGTTGTTTATTATTGGTCTTACAAAATAATTTGCCCTGATAACATACTATTATTACCCATCTGTTATTTCTTGTTATACCTAGTCAGAAGACAGCTTGTATTTTTTTTTGTATTTTTTTTTTTTGTTTCCATCTCTCATTTGTTCTTGTGACTTTCTTTTTGTATTTTAAATGAATATCAGATATGTCATCTGATACTAGAGAGGCCATAATTTTTGAATATTTTAGAACAGAGTACAGATGGTGGTGGATTTTTGATTTGTAAACATAGGAGTCACTTGTCAAAGACAGGTACCCTAGTCATTACTCCATTTCTCCATCTTGGGAGAAAGCAGAGCTGCAGCCAACAGAGAAGGAAGACCCAGTCGCTAGAAATTGAGGGAGTGAATGAATGGTCTAAGCAAAGGGACACAGAGTATGAGTTATCATATGTCCATTTGAAGGAAGCCATGGAAGAAAGCAGTTTCAAGCATCTACTGAACACAAAGAACTAAACACCCCACATAATAGTATGATGATTAAGGTCATTAAGTATATTCTTTCCTCTCCCCTCCCCTCTCCTCCTCTCCCCTCCAATGCCAGCACTAGAGAGGTCAATGCTAGCAGTGAACTGGTGAAAGAAAATGTAAACAAGAAAAAGACCCTATTTTACTACATCCTTTTGTCTCATGGGAGTAACCTACCCAAACCTGTTCTACTTAGAGAGATGGGAGAAGTTTTCACCTTAATAGAGGATTAATCAACATAGGACTGGATGACTTCTGAAGCAAGACTTTCATAGCAAAATTGAACATAGGGCATTTTATTATCTCAAGTGAACAGAAAAGTGATGGGGTCTGTAGGAGTTATCATGCAATAACAGAGAAAAATATAATTTCCTGTGCTGAATATACTTTAAAGGGACAGTAGTACACAAAGGTAAAGTTCTATTTTCATCACTTTCCACAAGCTTACCTGTTTAATATATTTGTTAAAGGTATTTGGAAGAAAGAATCAATTTTACATAAATGAGGAAGTAAGGAGAATAAACATGAAGCAACTGATATATCATTGGTTGGTTGCTTAAGTGAATCAAACAGTATTAATGGAAAAGCTTCTGGAGAAAAGATGAGTTTAACTGTGTAGATGATATTGTAGATGTGGATGTTTGGAGACTTGAAGTGTGACATCAAGATTGAGGTGACAATTAGCATAAGGGTAACACAAGTTTCAGCTGTGCTTCTCCAAGCTGAATTCCCTTTCATCATCTTCTTTTTGATTCAGAAACACTTTTCCTATTATTCTTTTTTCTTCCTCAGGAAAGTGCCCCTATTTATTGATAAGCTAGAGCAGGAAGGCCCCAAGTATACAGCATGCAAACAGGGTTTTTATGTTTTGCTATTGTTATATTTTTCTGTTGCAATTTTTAAAGGAAATGTTTTGGTAAAAAGACAGAAAATAATCTGCAAAAGGGTACAAATAAATATAAAGGATCTATAAAATGCCAGGATAAATGAAGGGAGGAAGACCATTTCTTTCTTATTATACCTGGTAGTAACAATGGGAAAACCATACAGAACTAATTTTGATTTTTTATTTTATTTTTCAAATTTCTCTGCTTGGATTACCATAATTTTCTGCATGTGCCAGGTTTTATCTGAGCTATAAAAACAGAATATAGGATCTTGGTAATTTTTTCCCAGTGTGTACATATATCAAATCATCATCTTGTGCACTTTAGATATATACAATTTTTGTCAATTATACCTCAATAAAGGTAGAAAAAACCCTCAAAATAGCAACTTAACAATGTCTGCTTTTCCTGCTGTAAAGCTGTATAAAAGTGTGTGTCTCTGTAGCTATTAAATTAGTCTCACTCTAAGTACTACGATTGCTTTTTTCCCAGTAAACTGCTTTTGTCCATTTTTTAGAATTTATTGTTAGAAAAGCTTCCACGCTCATCTCGTACTTTTTAATATCTTTATTGTGGTATAGTTGATAAAATGTATGCAGTTAAGACATGCAATAAACTTGGCCTTTGTATATACTCATGAAACTGTCACCAGGTCTAAATAATGAACAGTTCCATCACTCTTGCCGGATGTACTTTGTATTGTCTCCCATGTCTGCTCACAAAACTCCCTGCTTCATCCTTCTTGCTCAGCTGTTTTCTATTATGTTAGATTGCTCTCTATTTTTCTGAAAGTATATAATAAGATAATATGGTAACCTTGCATGTCCTTACTGGTTTGACTTACTGTATTTGGATGGTTTTGAGATATTAGTACATGTATCAATAGTCCATGCTGAAGGTTTTCTGTCTGTTCACTTGTTCTTGAACATATGAACTATCCAAGGTTTTTGTCATTACAAATAAAGCTGCTATGATACTTCTGTGCTATATGGACATGAGTAACTTTCTTTTAAGTAAAATCTAGAAGCAGACTGGTAGGTCATATATTTTTTTAATTAGTTAATTTATATATATAAATAACCTCCCTCTCCCACCCAAGTTGTGATCTTTAGTTTGGTTGTTAGCTTGTTTGGACTTTTCTTCCTGGCCTCTTTTTTGTTTTTCCTATTACCCATATATTAGTGAAACCATTTCATTTCTGTCTTATTCTTTCTGACTTGTTTCTGCCAATATGATTTCTTCTAGGTACATCCATATTATCGTTAAGTTCATCACATTTTTAATTGATGAGTAATATTCCATTGCGTGTATGTACCACATCTTTTTCATCCATTCATCTGTCTTGGGACATTTGGGTTGGTGATAAGTCCTTGCAACTATAAATAGTGTGGCTAGGTCACAGGTTAGGTATATGTTTTACATGTTGAAAAAGTTAACACATTTAAATACTTGGCAATTCTTCTGCAAGTTAACATCCCCACAAAGTAGCATATGAACGTTCACTTCTCTACAACCTCGTAACACTCGATAATTCCTTTATTTTAGCCATTCTGATTGGTGTATCTTATTATGTTTTTAAGTTGCTTTAAGTTGTCATGGTGAATTTTGCTAAGCATCTTTCCATTTGTGTGTGTTTAAATATCGTCCCCATTTTATTTTCTTTCATTTTATCTTAGGAGAGATATTTCAAATATTTATTATTTGATTTTTTTCCTTTTGGGGTACTCCTCTTCCCTCCCCTTGCCACCCCCCCCCAACTCCATCTCCACTCTCAGTGCTAATTGTTGGTTGATGTTTAGCCTACTGGACTCTTTCTTTTCTTTGCTGAGAAATGTCCTTTTCCTGGGTGAGGACCTGCTTTCCTGGGACGTGGCAGCCTGTGTTGCTTCGTTTTCCAGGCCTAACTTTGTTGGGGGGTAGCCAGTCTGAGCACGTATGGATCCTTTTGGTGTCCATTCTTGTTGGTTGTCTCTTCCCTACCAGTTTCTGTCCCCTCTTGCTTCTTCCTTGATGTATAGTTCTAGCCTCTGGCATTGGGATCCTTTCTCCCAGCCATTGTTGGTGGAGAAGTTCCCCGATGGGGACAGACCTTGGTGGATGGTTGGTCCGACTCATCTGCTCTATTGTGGTTTGTGGCTTTGTTGAGCGACTGCTGATTGATCCCTATGGCCTTCCTCTCCCTATGGAAACAGAGGGCCCCTCACTCTTGCTGAAGGCATCTCTGAACCAAGAATTTGGCTCCCTTTCTGCAGAAATGTTGTAGGTGTGTTTCTGAGACGAGTCATCACTATTGCTGGTCTCACAGTCCCATGGGCCCATGTATTCTTTCTCCTGCACCCCACACTTAGATTACATCCTTCCCATGCTCTAATTCCCCATAAATTATGAGTCTATCTAATGTTGGTGGTGGAAGTAGTCACCTTCTTCCTCCACATGAGTACTGGGCATGGTTACTTGTAATAATTTCAAGTTGTGATGCTCTGCCAACACTTTCCTTGCATTGTCTAGGAAAATTTGCATCTATAAACAGCGTGATTCTCAAGCGCTCCTCAGATTTCTCCTCTGGATAGCTCTCTACTTGCTAATATTCCTGCAAAATCCAGCTACTTCATATCTTCTCTCGCTTATGTCCCCTCACCATACTGAATCTACTGATCTATATATACATGGTTCTCCCTACCTTTTTCCATGACCTATATGCTTTCTCACAGAGTAAGTTGGTCAATCAGCTTTCACTTGGTTTCTTGTCTCTGATACCTACTTTCTAGAAGCATATTTTCTCATATTTTGAGTATGTTTCAGTTTTTTTCAGACAGGAAAACAAATTCATCTTGGCTTGAAGTGGAGCTTCTAATTGTTTTTGAAATCAGGTCAAATCTATTTTGACATTAGCACCAAAGATACCAGATATACCTAAACATTCCTGCAACAATTAAACATGATTAGGTTTCCTAAATAGCATAGATGGAGATAAAGTTGCTGTTTGCAAAGATAAAAAGAGACAAGAAAAATAATTTACCTGAACTTTATTTTTTAACTTAAATTTACTAATGCAGCACAGCTTGGCATTTTCAAATAATGAAATATTTCTTTATATTTCAATAATAAAACAAGTCTGCGATTTTAATATAGTTTGACTAAAAATATTCTAAGATTGCAAGAGTTATTGCCATAGATTAAAGAATCTCACTGTCTGCTCTTTTCTTTAAGTCTAAAATAATTTGAAAGCATTTGTTACACTTGAAGTTTAAGGTGAATTCACAATGTGTATATTTGTGTTTAGGAGTCGGTATGTAGGTAATTATTTATATTCTCATTCAACTTCAGTTCCTATGATTACAGTGAAGTCTCTATTATGTGAAAAGAAATATATCTAATTTGGATCGACTTTGAAACCCAAAAAATTCAGTTCTTAAATAATATTTTTTCTAGTTTATTGAATAGTCAAATGCAGTCTATGCTGACAGAAATAATACTTTCAGAAGTTTTCTAGAGAGATGCACAGTTTGAAGTAGTTAAAAAAAATTCCAAGTAATGTTGGGTCACTTGAGAGTCATGCTCTCATTACAATATATTCTGATTAGTGACTTTTAAGGGTTTTGGCACTGAGTTTAAGCAAGTGACACATATGGAGGGACATTATAGGTATACTTAAATGAAACTCAACACTGTTTATTATCAAGGTGTTATTGAAGATGTTATTCACTAATTACACACTGTCCTATACAGGAGCAGTTGCTGTCAGATCTGAATGTCTACGGTAGCTGACCATCACTTTGTTTTTTATTCTTGCAGATAATATTAATCTCCTATTGATCATCAAGTTCTCTGTGGTCCAGACAGGCTGTTAGATTTCTTAGAGGGAAACTTGTGACCCACCAAATAAATGAAGGAATCAATGAATCAATGAAGGCATGAATGGATAAATAAGGAGAAATTTTATATGATACTGTTTTTAATTAAAAACTCCTCTAAATGATTTTATTCTTGAAATAAGTAAGGACTACCCAGATATACTCCCTTCTTTATAAAACACTTGGTCTCCCAGACTTCTGGGATTACTGATTAATAAGACATCTTGACTCAATATCTCTTTAGGAATTCCCCTTGGTCAAGATGAGTGACCTCACCCAAATCTATGACACTTTCTGAGGGGCGCATTGTGCCAAATAATCAGTGCAAGATTTTAAAGGTCTGGAAAACTTTCTTTACTTTTTGAAGTGAGTTATCCCAAATTAAAAACTCCCTACAGGCTCAAATAAGACCCTTTTTGACACTGCATTATAATTCAACTTTCCTCATGACATGTCCTCTCTTCTCTTCACCATAGAGGCTGATGCTAAAATTAGTTACCAACACAACTTATTCACAATTATTTATCTTGGAGTCTGTAATTTTGTGTTATTGGCTGATGGTTCCTTTAGAAAGTATCTTATCTGAAGAAGGCTCACTGTTTGTCAATGAGGGCCCCAATCCCTCGTGGTATATACATGCTCTTGGTAGGTGAAAACAGGGCTGTTAAATCCTGAGTAGTGGGAGCAGGAAACTTAACAAAACTTTCACCCAGATTAAATTATGATGGGATACCAGGTTAGTCAAATATGATAGTACATATCCTGGTCCAGGAATTTTAAAGGATAACAGTAATTATAAGGACTATGAATTTGGATAAAAGTTTCTAATTGGTTTCTACCATAAATCAACTAGAGGACAATGCGAGGCTAAAAATTAAAAATCAACAAAAAGATAAAGGATTAGTGTGAAATTCAGAGTGCCTGCATTTAAGTATAATCTTCTTTTCTGCCTCCAGAGTCTCAGAAAAAGGTGTGAATCAGGTATAAAACCTAATTAAAAGATTAATAGTGCTCCAGAATTCTCAATCCTAGCCTATCTACTATGCCACAATAAGAGCCCCAATTAGAAACTACTAAGTCGCTGAGATTTGGGAAGAGGATACACAACTCAATTTAACCAACATACCTGTGGATCTTAAACCCAGTTTCCCAGGACCCTCTAGCTCTATAGACATCATTTAGCCTCTACTTTTCTGATTTTTGCTTGAAAATTATACTTTTTTTTTTCTTACAAAGTGGTATGTGCTACCTTAGAATCATCCCCTACTGTCCTTTTTAGGTATCAGACAAATCATTAAGCTTACATTTCTGTCTAACCCAGGCAGGGATGTTCTGTTTCTGCTGGACCTGTGGGAGTGTCAGGACTACCACACATCTGTTGCTAGGAGATTGGAAAATCTATATGGGATTAAATCCTGAGAGTCATGGTCAGAGGACAGTTATCAGTATGGGAGGATTTCTCCAAGATACAGTATTTAACACCATGGCAGCAGCCCTAAGTATGGTACTGACATGCTCCCAGTATGATATCTATTACCATACAGAAAGCAACTGCTCAGAATTGTTGTAGCCTGCTAACAATA
>PVHY01016277.1:0-34147 GCA_004024945.1 Uropsilus gracilis | reverse complement strand
ACCGCACAATGAGAAAGGGAATCTAGAGATATCTATGGAAATTACAAGTGTTTTTGCCTTTCAGACAGAATTCTGCTTTCGAGAATCTATGTACAGCTACAGCCTCACAAATATGAAATGACATACATAGAAGATTATTCATTTGAACACTGTCCTATATGCTATAGGGACAGTTTTTAGGATCATCAAAGAAGATGTTTAAAGATAGGAAAAAGGGACAAGGAAAAAGAACAGGGATCAGGGCATAGGGAGTGACTTGACCAAGGTGACTCTCAATAAACCCAGCTGGGGTGGACTTCCCTCGGAAACAGTGTGCTGTTTCTAGTCAGCAAGTTTTCTCAGAGGCTGGATCAGTTCGAGCAGGTGTGTTCACTGGGTCATCATCAGGTCTCACACAACACCCTGAGATTTAAATTTCAAATAATTCTCTTGGGTCATGAAATCGTCTCCTTGCGATTATTCTCAATTTTTTAAAATATAAAGATTTTTAACTCATGGGCTACAAAAAATACTCAGCAGCATCTCTCTAGCACCATGGCCTCTCCTGCCCCCTGCACTCATGCATTTTACACTCAGGTGTTTTCTTGTCTGGGTCATCATCTTCTTCTTTTATTTTTTTTCGGGGGGGGGGTGTCATCTTCTGTACTGCTTGATCATCCAAAATCAGCTTTACTCCTTGGTCCTCCCTCCCAGCTTCACTGGTCCTCAGATATCCCCTTTGCCTCCATATATTGTCAAATACCTTCAGTCTCTGTCACCTGATAATGAATTCATCCCTTATCCCTCTGCTGTGGGGGCTGGCTGCTTGCCAGTGGATCATGTTGGAACAGAGACCCCTTATCATAATCCCTGTCATTTCCCTTAGCTAAGTTCAGGTCACCTCGAGGGAGATTGCAGTGTTGTGTTCATTCTCAAAATATCCTATCATTCTTTTACTATGTTAAGCATTTTTTTAAAATAACTTAAGAAAATTTTATTTTACAATAGCATAAAATTAATAATCTAATCAAGGAGTTAAATGACTTGTACACCAAAACCTATATAACATTGCTGAAAGAAATTAGCCACATAAATGAATGGGAATACATTCTGTGTTCATGGTTTAGAAGACTTATTATTGTTAAAAACGTCTAGACTACTTAAAATGGTCAAAGGATTCAATGCAATTTCTGTCAAATCTCTATGGCACTTTTTGCAGACAAGGAAGTCACCATAAAATTTATAGGGGATATCACAAGGTCTGCTAAGCTTTTTTACATGGGTCTCTGGTCTCATTCATTTTCTCCTTCCCTCCCCCAACCGTCTTCCTTGCTCTTTCTCCACTAATTCCCCTTCCTATCTGGAATCATGTTCAAGTCTCCTCTCTATGAAAAGTGGGCACAAAACTCTGCCCTGATATGATGCTGGTTTCTTGCTAATTAAGGAATTCACTTTTTCCTTGCAACACTGTTTAAAAATATCCACAGGGAACTCCATGAGGTGGGGCCTGGCTTTTCTCCAGGGATATTTTTCTGCTGTGGCACCCGGCTGCCCTCCACCCTCCCGCCCCCCAGCCTGGGGTCATTGTGCTGATAGCAGACAAGAACTAGAGCACATCCAAATAGATGCAGCTGGCATAGCAGGCAGGGTCCTGGAGCAGAGGGCAGACATCTCCTTGGGGTCTCTGTCATCGCTGCCAGGGGCTACCCCGCATGTATGTGAGCCAGATTTCCCCATCCCTGGCCGTCATTGCCTGTGGGGAGGCTGAGCTTGAACATAGTAGCTTGCACCATGCTGGGAGGTGTTGGAGTTCACTACTGGCCCAGCCAGAACTGGGACACCACGCTGGCCACCTCCAGGGCTCAGCTGAGATCCCAGAGAGGCCGCCGTCCTATGGCATCACAGGTAGGGTCCTCCCCTCTGTCCATGGTCAAGACAAAAAGATCTGCCTTGGAGAAAAAGATCACTCAGCATACTTTATAGGAGGCTGACACAGAGGAGGCCCATGATCAGGGATACCAAGTGCCATCAGTGGAAACAGTGACTGAGATGTCATTCTGGAAAAAACATGGTCTCCCCCCTCCCCCTTTCCTTCCCTCCCCCTCTCCCTCCCCTTCCCCTCCCTTTCCCTCCTCCCTCTTTCCTTTGCTAATATTTAATATAGCCTTCAAGAGCCAATTCAATTGGTCAGAACTTTTCAGGAGGCTTCTTTGAATTCCTCTTGTTAAAGTGCCGTCGTGGGGTTCCAGTTTAGCAACAGCACACGGGTGATGCAAAGGCAGGAGGCATTTATCTTCTGACTTAAGTCAGGGTCCAGCACTGACCTGAATCACTGACGCAGCGGTTACATCAGGGCGAGTGAGGACCCCGAGCCCCCACGCAGTTTTCTTTTATCCCTTGGCAAGGGGCTTGGGAGTACGTGCACTTACTTTGGTTGGCTAGTGAGGGCTTGGGGATACGTGGACTTACTTTGGTTGGTTAATGAGGGCTAAGATATGAGGGTCTTATCTAGCTAGCTACTGAGGGGCTTTGCCATGTAAGGAGATGTTGCTGGCCGATGGACAATGATGCCTTATATGGTTGACTTCTGGCTGCTTGATATCCGCTAACAAAATGGTTATCATTTGATATTTAACACTCTAAGCTGAAATTTTTTTGCCTTCTTGCTGGCTTATATCTCTCTGGTGGTGCCAACAGATATTACTTTATGAACTGTGTATTTTAATTTCCTGGTTTAGGTCAGGGGAATTTTCTTAGCTTTTTGGTCACTATTCTATCCACCTCCCCATTCAAATATTGAGGATTCAATATTTATTTTTGAACATAGCAGTAAAAGAGGTGTGTGCTCACTAGTCTTCCTTTTCTTGTGAAAGTATCTACTCTGAAAATTTCGCATTTATTCACATGCAAAGATGTTTGAGTGGAAAATCTACCTCAATATTATCATGGATTGGGGTTTTCATGGCATTGCCCACAGGCTAGTAGGTTCCATGACTAGTCTTCTGGATATAAATATTCAATATATAAATTATATATGTGTGGATATAAATTTATTTATATATTATTTATGTTAATCTCCTACATTAGATGTAAGCTCCTTGAGAATAGATTTTGTTTTGTATCTCCAGTATTGTCAGCAACTCCGTGAATACAGCAAATGTTCAATAAATATCTAGTTAATGTCTTACATTCACTGAATGTGTTGAGAAAAGCACTCAGAAGTTTCAAATATTTTTTCTCGGAAATTATATTTGTAATAGAAATTGCATTAGCTAATATCTGTATTTTAACAAAAATCAGAAGTATTTTCCTTGACTTGTTTCTCTGAAGATGATTTTAGCTGTAGTTTTTTTGCCATTGATTCATGCCTAATTAGCAATATTTTTATGTGCCCTTTGATAACAGCTCACAAGTTTAAAAAAATCAGCCGTTGGGGAATTGTAGACTTACAGGGAAGGTAGAAAAAGCAAATAAAGTCTTCAGATTATGAAACTAATATGCATCCAATCTTAGCCAGTCACTAGAGATGATGAGAGAAAAAAAAAGAATTACAGAGAGTTAGGGTAGTTTATAGAAGCAAAATAAATAGCTACACTTTTTTCAAACAAAAAATATGGGAGGTAGATTCATTTTCATTTGCGTCTTAGAATACAACTAAGATAAGTAATATTAATACATTTTGGCCAAGTTTTAGGAAGGTAAAGAATTTAGTAGCAACTTTGAATTGTTTTATTTTGGTTTTTTTTTCTTCTGACTACGGAAATGCTGGCCTGTCTGTGTTCTAATCTGGCACCCTGCTTTCCCCCCAAGCCCCAAAGAGAGCTAAACTAGCAATGTTCTAAAAGATAAATCCAGCCTTTGTTACACCAGATTCTTTCAGTCTGCCTTTGGCACCACCACTAGTTTGATCTGATACCAGTTAATTCTTGCCTACAACCTGACAAATGATTTTGGTCCAAGTTGAATGGCAAAGTCTTTTCAAACAGGAAAAGCAGTTGTCAGCTGTTGGTGTGATGGTACCTGCATGCATTATGTCATGACTGGCAAACAAAGAGAAGAGAATGATTTAGAATGCTGAGGGTACTATTAACTCTGGTTTTTCCAGAAGACTTACTGATAATGATGGAGAAAAGAAATCATAGCATAAAGGTCACGTTATATTTGATGCTTTGACTGACTGAAATTGCTCTGACATGAAGTTAGATGTTATAACAACTTGTCTAACATCAGGTTAGTCAGTTTAACTAAATCAAGTGAACTTAGGAAAACTGAATTACAAGTCCTAACTCCTTTCTGAAGGGTATATTTCTTTTATCTCCTCAAAATCTCAACATGGTGGTTTCCTTGAAATAAAACATATTTTCTTTTTTTTTTTGAGACTAGGCCTCACTATGTTGCCTGGCATAGTCCCAACCCCACAGACTCAAGCGATCCTCAGCCTCAGCATCCCAGGTAGTTGGGATTACAGGCACATGCCACTGGCACCTGGCTGCTTTTTTTGAGAACCAGGTCTCACTGTGTTGTCTGGGGTAGTCTCGAACTCATGAACTCAAGCAATTCCAAGCCTCTTGCCAACCAGTGCTTGGATTATAGGCACATGCCACAACACCCAGCTCCATCTTTCCAATTTTTAAAGCTCGTTTAATAGGAACTGGTTCCATTAGAGTTACTGAGTTTTTGTGCTCTTAAAATTATTTGTTCAAAAAGGTAAACCCACTATCCATCTGTCATGGGAGATAGCACCCTCTTTTCATTCTGGGTGGTGTGTGTAGTTTTGTTTTATGATGGAAAACTACAGACTGTTGTACGGATTTAGGGCCCTGTACAGCCAACCTTGGTCCTTAAAGGTTCACTTATGTCCTCACTTAACTTGAGGCTAAACAACAGGTGATGAGTCCATTCTTCCATAATCTAGGAGGTGAGTTCCTGTGGCTTCTTTTGGTCACAAAAGCATACCACACAGTGTCTAAGACCTCAGACCTTCAAGTGTTT
This sequence comes from Uropsilus gracilis, assembly GCA_004024945.1. Taxonomy (NCBI): domain Eukaryota; kingdom Metazoa; phylum Chordata; class Mammalia; order Eulipotyphla; family Talpidae; genus Uropsilus; species Uropsilus gracilis. The sequence goes on along the minus strand of PVHY01016277.1, from coordinate 29,176 downwards.
CACAGCCCTTTGCACAACCTCATTCATTCCTGTTCCAACCTGCTTATTCCGGTTCAGGTATCAGGTGATCTGTGCCTGTCCTGCCAGCTCCCTGCACAAGATGGGGTGCCCCCTAGACAGAACGCCCTCTGTCTTGGGACTCATCACATGCACTCTCACTTCTGCAAGGACAGTAGAGACACAGGCAGGACTTTGGGGGTGTGCAAGAGTCTCCATAGAAAGCCCTCCAAATTGGGGAGGAAAGCATAACTCCCCACAGAATGGGCTCCAGTGAGAATGGATTTCCTTTTATTCTTATACTTACACTGAAATGGTGTTGAGTGGAATGGTCTCCTTCAAGGGCCTGCTATACAGCGGAGCCACAACTCTATAGATGTGCCAGAACAGCACTGATCTCAGCTTTATTGTAGAAGTCCCTTGAGGTTTTTTCACTCCATTTTTAATTTTATTTATTTATTTGTTCATTCATTCCTTTATTGATTTGTTCATTCATTCATTCATTTATTTTTTGAGACTAGGTCTCACTATATTGCCCAGGGTATCGCAGACTCAAGTTACTTGGGGGTACCGTGGACTCAAGCAATTCCCAGCCTCAGCCTCCCAGGTAGCTGGGATTACAGGCACCTGCCACAGCGCCCAGCTGCTTTTTCGAGACTACATCTTGCTATGTTGGCCAGGGTAGTCTTGAACCCGTGAACTCAAGCAATTCCACGAACTCTTGCCTCCCAATGCTTGGACAACAGGCGCGAGCCACCGCCACGCCTGGCTATCCATCTATCCATTCATCTTTCTATCTATCTAATCTATCTACTCTTTTTTTTGAGACTAGGTTTTGTTATTTTTGCCCATGGAACCGCAGGCTCACATCACCTGGGGCACCACGAATTCAATCAGTCCTCAGCCTCAACTTCCCAGGTAGCTGGGATTACAGGCATGCACCACCACACCCAGCTATTTTTTTGGAACTAGGTCTTGCTATGTTGCCCCGAGTGGAACTTGAACCATGATCCCTGGTCCCCCCGTGGCTCCCTAGGCTGCCGCTTACAGGCATGCGCCACCATGCCTGGCTCACTATATTTTTTTGATTATTTTTGTTGACCCATATTTTTGGGGCTGAGTTCCTTATTTTCCCTTTAAAAAAGAACAGTTATCTCTCTTTTACAAAGTTAATGTGAGAAATGAAAGAACACCATGATACTTTTTTTTTTTTTGGTAAAGCATGTCATAGTCCAGTAGTTTTCGTTTTTAATTTATCCTAGAAAAGAACTAGTTTATGGTCTTTATTTCACATCACAGCTGCAAGAGAATTGCTTGGTCCACAGGGATTGCCCCGGTTATGTAACATGTATGAATTATCTGAGTTTAAAGAAGCACCCTCTAATGTTAGCCAGTGTGGGACTCATCGTGTTCTTGAAGGATTCGGACTGGCAGAGGTCTGTGACTTTTCCTGAGTAGAGTGCTGTTTTGAATTTATTTTCTCTTTCATAGCCTGTTAAGTGAAAACACATTCTTTTGTATCTTGCCTCATTACTGTCTAGCAGAGCCTTGCAGCACAAAGAAACAACTTAAAAATTGCAGTAAACAAATAAACATAGGAAACATCCAGCTAATCCTGTTGAGTGGTTTGTAACACGTTCAGACCCCCCACTTTTCCACCTTGTTTTCTTCCTTCAACATGGCACAAACATTAGTGTCCTTGCCAAACAGTTTTGTTCTCTCACAGTGGGAGAAAGGGAAAGAGAGTAATCCCACACTGCTGCTCTGGGATTTCCTTTCCTGTTCCCTGAAGATGAGTCTTGTAATTTGGCTCCTCGGTCTTTGAAGTCCCAGATTCAAGAATAAAAATAAGCATCCAAGAGTGGGTTTTCGTTGCTGTGGGGTACATGGTCAGACCACCTATGATGACTAGCTACTCGGGCAATAGGGTATTGTGTGACTTCCAGGAATACTTTTTGAAACAGCCATTTGGTACATAGTTCTGATGCTCTAACTGCAGAATAGAGACTGCAACGGGAATTAATGAAAGACATTTCCATGGGCTGGTAATGTTATCCAAAGGCTGTTTAATCCAGCTAAGAACTCGTTTTTCATTTGTAATAGAAAAATCAGCTGTCCTATAGGAGAAACTGTTTCAGGGAGTAACCAAACATTCATTCTTTTGGGACAGTCATGCTCTAGGTAGAAGGTTCCTACTTCAGGTTCTTTCCATGTCATCTTATATGACTTTTACCACAGTCCTGGTATTTTTAACCATTTACTGAGGTCAGCGGAGACCCAGGGAGGTTATATGACTTCAGCTATGTAGCTTAGTCATCATCTTGAATCTTGAGTCAAGGTTCCTTGACTTACAGATTTCCCATCCTTCCTTTCCATATACTTTGTGTCCCAAGGAATATGTCACACAGTTAGTTTATCCTGTTACAATAAAATCGAATTAATAATCTCATGCTGTTTCCTACCTGGTTATGTTTCATGAACAATTAGTCTTTTATTGGAAAAAGTCACCCCAAAGAAGTTTGAGAGTGAAAGGGGGTGCTGTTACTCTGGGAAAATGGATTTATTCTACACTTACCCTGGGCAGATGAGGGTGTAGATGCACCCCATTTATGAAGATACATAAACAAATAGGGGGGTATATGGCTTAGTCTTTTCCCATTTGAGAGCAGTAGCTCTCAAGACACAGCTGATTTCAAACCATGATTTTAGTATTTACCAGCCAAATGATTTTTATACAAGTGTCTTATCACTGTGCCTTAGTTTCTGTTAAATAGAACAGAAGCACCCCATTTTACAGAGTATGTACATTAGATGAGGTAATACATACATAATGCCAGGACCTATATATTATAATGTCTAGAGAAAATGACTTCTGTTAACTACACTCTGAGTATTACCCAGAGATTTGTCTGAACATTAAGCCTTAGAATTAGAAGAATTAGAATTAGAAGAATTAGAAGAAATCACACTAGCTGAAATTACTCAGAAGGAAGAATGATAAATGCCAAATGGTCTCACTTACCTGTGGAATATAGAGAAACCAAGCAAAAGGTGAAGAAAATGTCAAAGCTAGTAAGCTGATCATAGAACTGAAACACACAGCAAAAGTGGGGTGTGGGGGAGCTGTAAAACAGGAGAGAAGAGCACAAGGGAATATAGTGGTGGTTCATGGTGATATGGTGGACAGAGAACTATGGGAACTACAATGATATAAGAAAAAAAAGCTTGGTTAATTTAAAAAAAAACAATAAGTTTCCCAAAATATTACATAATATGTTCTCAGCAACTATTTATCAAGTAAATGAATCTGTTATTCCAGGAACTGAATGCACTAACATTCATTTCTGTTACAAGATGCTTTGTATCTCCAAAGACATAAATAAATAGAGGTGGGCTGAGGCATGTTGATGATGGAAATTGAGGAAGAGGGTAGTGGTGGGGGACAAACAGTGCCCCGAGCTCCTGGGGAACAGACTCAGACTGCAAGTGGGATTCTCCCCAGATCTGGGCCCATGAAACTCCTCTGGCCCTGAGCTGGAAGGAAGGAACAGAACTGGAAGAGACCCTTATACAGATGCTCTTTGCACTGAGTGGTATGATCATTGTCTGACTGATGGGAAAGGTATTGTTCTGGTGTGGCAGGAAAATATGGTATTTTGATGAGGACAATATTTACTAATCTTGGGCAACTTCAGCTACTTGGTTGGAAAATTAGAGATGATAATACTGACGTCATCATGCTGTTGAGAGGATTAGAATGAATCTGTGTGTGTGTGTGAATATAATGTTTGCTCACAGTGGAAATTCAAGAAATCAGGGATTTCATAACAATACCTGACTGGCAGAATTTCTGAAGTGTTTGCAAGGTGTCTGTGAATGCACAGTGTACTGTTCCAGGTTGTGACCAGGAGTGCTGGTTGGGTTCCAGTGGGAGCTGATGGTGTTACATATTCACATGGCCAGAGCCTCAAGGACTCAGTCAAGGGTGAGGCTGATGTGTGAGCTAAGAAGATATTGAGGTTACATGATGAAACTTAAGTTCTCTTTTCAGCTCCACACCCCATTTAATCCCTTTGACCCCCAAGGTCATAGGATATGGGGCTGGCTTGTTTGTGCTTAATAATGATGATTTGAAATAATCGTTTGATCATTAATATATTGATATAAAATATATTAATGTATTATATATTAATATATATTAATAATATATAATGTGTATAATTAATATATATTAATATATTGATATAATATATCAATAATCATTTGACTATCCAGTCATGACTGTAACCTTCAGGGTGAGGCATCTTCACATCTTCATGCACTTAAACCTGCTTTAAAAATACCTAAGAGACCTAGTCCCCAAAAAACAGCTGGGTGTGGTGGCATGCGCCTGTAATCCCAGCTACCTGGGAAGCTGAGCCTGGGGATTGCTTGAGTTTGTGGTACCCGAGGCAACGTGAGCCTGCAGTTCCCCAGGCAACAAAGTGAGACCTAATCTCAAAACCAAACAAACAAACAAAAAAATTAAAAAAACTCACTTGTGTTTTAGAAGTTAATCATGACAACACCTAATGCATGAAAAACAAAAATGACCATCCAAAGAAATGGTCATTTCTATTACATTTTTGGATAAAAGTTTGTTTTTTTAACTAAATTAAAATGAATGAATGGTTTTTATGCTTCTGTCAGAGCCCATTTTGATCTACTCTCAGCTTGCGAGTATGGTCATCAATATGCACTTCAGTTTTCTCGGGTGTTGAATGACCATAAAACCACTCATGTGGTTGGTGGTTGGGCTAAGATGAAAACATTCATAAGGTGCATTGTATCGATCAGTGGAAAATATTATGATGTGAATGTAAATTATAATGTGCCTTAGATGCTAAGTGACTACAAAGAACCTCAGGAACCATTTTCATGATCATTGATATTCAGCAAACTGTATTTTGCGCTCACATGGTCTTCTGAGCCTCTTCTTCCCTTCTTGAGGATGGAGTTAGTCTACACCGATGCGGATCTATTTCTCCAGCATTGCACAGACAGGAACTCTTTTGTTTACACCCCAAAGCTCCAGCAGTTTCTACCACGAGGGGTGGATCCCCAGTCTGTAAACCCCAGGAAGTGCTAATATGGGGTGTCCCAGGTGACTATTTATGAACATATTTTTTAAACCTAATTCTTTCACTTTTTTAAGCACCTACTATGTGCCAGGTATGTAACACGCCCTGGTGAGACAGATGTAGTCCTGACTCTATCTTTGAGAAGTTCAGTTTGGTGGGAAAAGTGGACTCCATGCATACACAGGGAAACAAGCCCTATACAGCAGTCTTCTCTTTTTAAGGGGATAAAAATAATTGAGTGGCAAACACTTGAGTGATGGAACATCTATGTGGTTTTCTCTGGGTGCATTATGGAGGGCTTCACAGGTACCTAAGAATTAGGTATAGAAACCACAGAAAGAAGCTGGCACTTGGAGAGTCCTGCCATTCTTCACCACAAGCATGATGTTCCCCCAGGTTAGTCACTGCCCTGAATTTCCCATCCTCCTCGGCTTTCCCAGCATGAATTCACAGGTGAGAGGGAGTGTGTTCTGCTCCTGTGTTAGCTGCAGTTTTTCTGAGTCAGTGGATCAGGCCTTACAACTGCAAATTGTTCAAACAGAACAAGATGGTGTGCTTGGTTTGGTGTGATCTGAATGACAGCATGCTTGCCTTGCCCCCCATTCCCCTCCCTGGCTTACACCTCACACACAAGAACTTTCTAGTCATTCACTAAAACCTGGGAGATTTAAGGAACCAATGACACCTCTGGTGACATCAGGATGCTGGTGCATTAGAGACATTGGCTGTCACAGTTTCATAGACCTCTCCCAATGGAGACGTTGAGAAACTAAGTCTCCAATGACTGGCCAATGACCTAAGGGTAATTCAGTTATCCTGAATCCTCTGCCACATATTTTCCTTGTGGAAATGTCTTGCAATGAACATTCAGCCACTTAGTGTCATCATTACCATATTCCGTTGGGCTGAGTGAAAATACAGATGGCATTCAAAGCAGGCCTGTTAATGCAGCACCACACTAGATGACATCAATCCAGCCCAAGAGAGAACTCCATACCCTCCCGTCATTTCATTGAATCATCCCTTTCACGGACAGTTTTCAATGTAAAAAGGAAAAAGAGTCAAAGCTGGGTTTGCAAAAGATATTCCCATTCATTAGCCAAGATCCGGATTACTTTCTCCACCAATTGATGACCTTTGAAATGAAGAATGCCATCGATTTCTCTCCAGAGTGCCATTGTCTATTCTTTGGGGGAATGAAATAGATTCTGAAAATGCTCCATTGAAGTTGCTGTGTCACTCTGCTGTTCCTATGGCCTCAGAGTTGGCAGATGCTGGCACGCCTGTAGTTGTCAGCCAAGTGAGGCAATGGTTGGAAAACCCAAAGGAACGCTTTTGATTCATAAGCAACCATGATACCTGCTTCGGCTGCTTTGGAATTCTGCTGAATACTGGCTCCTTCTCCCTGAGAACATCCCTAAATGCAAAATCCTGTGTTTAAAAATTACTGCCAACAGCAACCAAACAGGCGAGGCATTAAATCACACCTATTTCAGCCCTGCCATGGAAACATTCGTTCTGTTTCTCATCACCTGCTTCAGTCTGCCCAGACTCCCCCAGAGCGAAAGGAACTCCCCGAAGAACACTTTGAAGGGTCAGCAAGACTCCTGGCCTTGGAGGACACTCTGACTCATTCACGTCCATTGGTGACTTAGAGGATGTAGCTGGACCTTGTTTTCCAGTCATGGTGGGGGGAAGCTGCTCCATGGCCGGGTGTGATGTAGCCCGTGGGCTGGAAGGCTTCTCTTGACAGCACAGTCATTTTATCTACCAAGGATGTCTGCTAAAGTGTGGTCTCGGTGAATTGCTAGGGCATCCAGTCTACTGCCAGACCCATTGCTCCGTCTACAGAAGCGACTCTCAGGGAGGCCAATCTCTGACTGGAAAGCGAGTCCAAGCCCCTTTCACCAGGACAAGATGGTGGGGAAGGAGTTGAGCACATTGTGAGATGTCTCAGCTCACGGAAGCCTCCGTTTTCTTGCAGAAAGGACGAAAGACCGTAAATGGCGCTGGTAGCGCTTTTCTCCAGGGAGAGAAGGTGGTCTTGGAGTCATCATTTGTGACATCCTGTGTGCCCAGACAGGGGCTTAGGGAACCTTGGGCTGAGGCTATATATTGCTGCCGTGGCTGGTCTGGATGAACTCTGTCCACGTAGTTGTCATTCCTGCTGCCTCCACCCTGACACCTTTCCCGGGCCTTCTGTCTGGTTCCAGCCTCGGCAGGGACCTGGACTAAGGATAACTTCGTCCTCTGAGTCACCACTGACCTCACAGTCCAGCTGATGGTGGAGAACAAGCTGCAAGATCCCAAGGGAGGATGTTCAGGGGTCACTTGTCTCAGACCTGCGATCAGGTTCAGCCTCTTGGGCTGTCAGGGGAGATCAGCCCTCTGGCCTGAATTCTGCTTTCCTTGCCCATCTCCATGCTGCTGTGCTGCTCTCCCTCTGCCATTTCCTTCCCTGATATTCTGAAGAGCCTGATTTCCTTCATGCCTGAACCAGCTTCTCTGCTCCAAAGAGAAGCTGAGGTCACAGAGGCAGCCAGTTCCGTAGCGATCAGGTCCTGGTAACTGTAGGTTCTTGTTCAGGCAAAACAAAAACTGTATCTGCCTCTGAAACCCTTATTTGGCTTCTGATTCCCCAGAAGTGGTGTTTCTTCCCCCTCTGGGATTTCCCATGAGCCTCATCTTCACTCACGTCACCTGCCAGTTCTCGCTCTCTGTGGAGTTCTCTCCTGTCTGTCTCTGCCCCAGCTGCCTTGCTCATTCCCTCTTTCCCCGCAGTACGAATTTCCTGGGAAAACGTCACCTGTCTCAAGCAAGCAGACGTTGTTTACATCTATATTATGAAGAGGTTGATGGTCCCTTTTTTTTTTGGGGGGGGAGAGTAGGTCTCGCTATGTTGCCCAGGGTAGTCCTGATCCCGCAGACTCAAGAACTTCCCAGTTTCGGCTTCCTAGGTAACTGGGATTACAGGTGCCCACAACCGCACCTGGTTATATTTTAGAGACTAGGTCTTGCTATGTTGCCCGGGGTAGTCTCAAGCCTGTGGACTCAAGCAATTCCTAGCTCGGCCACCAAGCCTGGGATTAAAGGTGCACGCCACCATGCCTGGCCGGAGGTTGATGGTCTTTCACTGCTTAGGATGAGCCTTTTGATTTTCCACATTTTGAAAATACCTGAAGGGTATTTTTGAAAATACCAGAAATAGGTTGGCTGTTAGGATATCCTCCTGTGTGGAAAAGCAGGGACCAGAGTGGATGATGTATTGAGGGCCCCAGCTTCACACATGATGTTTGGTTTTCTCTGGGGCAGTAGATGATATGCTCTCTCCAGCCTGTTTGTTGGGGTCAGTCAGTGGGTTGAACATCTGCCTGGGCCCCCAAATGCCTCACTGCTCCCCACTTCAGCCAGTACCAGCAGATGCATCTCTGGAAGGTATATGGCTTCTTGTCTCTGCAAGAGCCGCTTTTTCTTCCTCTTATTTCCAAGAATAATATTGCAGCTAAATGTCCTCTGTATTCCTTTTCAAGCCTGGGAACTCTTTGGGAACAGTGGTCAAAATATTCCTCTCAAGTGTCTCAAAAGAACAGAGATTTAATATCTACCCAGAGTATGAATTTATAAAACCAAGTGTAGTCCAAAGGGTAAGACTATATTTTGGTTTATTTCATCATGGGAGAAGCCAACTTTTAAAAAAATCAGAGACTTTATTTTTTAGAGCCGTTTTAGGTCTGCAGAAAAGTTAAACAGATAGTACAGAGAATTCTCTTATTCTTCCCTTTCCTTATTTCACTATTGTTAAACGTCTTACAACTGCATGTTACAGTCTCACAGCTACAATAGTGGGTTATGTCCTTGTCAGCTAAAACCCACTATGTTGAGGTCCCCTTAGCTTTACATTGAATTAATATTTTGTAGTTTTTCACTTTAAGTGTTTTCTGGACCCAGGACCCTGTATTATGTTATGATGCCATGCTCTTGGCACATCTCTTGACGGTGTGTTAGACTCCCTTTGTTTTTGGTGACCTTGGCAGTTTCAAGAGGTGCTGCTTAAGTAGATTGTAGGATGCCCCTGTTGAAATGTGGCTGCTGTCATTTTGATGCTCAGCTGGGGTGACAGGCTTTTACAGTGAGGCACAGAGCCAAGACCTTTCTCATCACCACCCACCAAGGGTAATAGTCCCGCAACCATCTCTGTGGGTATGTGTGAACCTCCGGCTGAAATAGTGCCTGTCAGTTGGCTCCACTGAAGCCAGAACATCTTTTTTTTCTGATTGCAAGTGCTTTACTCATGTATATGATTCGCAAAGATTATGACTTGTCTATTCATACTTAAAAATTGTTTTGAATTCCCCAGATTCACTCACCACCTGGCCTTTTGTTTGTTTTTCCTTTGTCCCATATATTAATGAACCCTGAACCCTGGGTTCACATCGCAAAGATGTGAAATACATATATATAAATTATTAAAAATTGTTTTGATTTTCTTATTTTCATACAACTTTGGTCATCTTTGCATAGTTACTGTTCCCCTTAGGTATGACCCTCCCATCAATGATACACCCCTATCCCACCACTTGGCTCCCCCTCCCCCCCTATCTAATCACTCCACCACAGTTGCAGACAGATGATTGGCACAGCGGTCTCGTCTTTTTCTTTTCTGAAAATGTCCTTTTTCCTGGGTGAGACTCTGCGCTCCTGGACCACAGCAGACCAGGCTGCTCAAACCTCCAGGAGTAACTCTGAAGCAGGTAACCAGGTCTAGCTCATTGCCAGGCAGTTGTGTGGGTAAATGACTTGACAGCAGGGTTGACTATGTTTTTTTCCAACAAAATATCTAGATTCGAGACATGAAAATTAATCTGGAAATTTAGAGATTAGCAAGAGGCCACGGCCTTTTGTATAGTACAAATTAAAGGAGTCATTTGTTTACCTTCTGTGTCCGGAACATAGATCTTGATGGAAGCCTACTGAGCTGGCTCTCCATGGAAGACAGATTGTGTAGGTCATGGACATACTACAGGATGAAAAGGGGAAGAAACAAGAGGTGATCTTTGTTTCTGGAGGTACACGGAGCGCTTGCAATCCTCTTGACCCTGATGGTAGATTCAGCTCTTTCTGAGGTCCATTCTGCATTTCACAACACCTTGCTCAGGTAAAGGGAAGGCTCTTTAACCCTTAGCTATGTCTTCCCAATCAGACTCCACTCAGGTGGATGGTATTGGAAAGCCTTTTCAGTGTCCAGGGCTCATTATTTTTATTTAAAGTGAAGTGAAAGGAATATTTAGGGCAATAAATCAGGTTGCAGTGACTTGAGTATCCTGACATGTATTTTCATATTAGTGAAAAGTAGGAAAGTCAAGTTCCTTAATGGGCTCCAGATGTGCCCTTGTAATTAGATATACCCTGTAGCATTTGAATTCTAAATACCACTTAAAGTTCAGCAAAAGGAGTTCTTTGAAACAAAATCCATTATGTATTTATATGTGGTCTTGGTGATAAAAAGTTTTTAAAGCTATTTAAACATGAGTTTTAAGCTATTTATAAATTTCTTCATAATTTTGTTCTCATTTTGTTAATTAGTATTTATATTATTTATTATTATTTATATTGTATTTATTGTTTGTTATATTATTTTTATTCTTAGGATCAATTTTAGTGTGCACATTCATATAGAATTTTCTCTTTTTTCTTTGCTGGCCTGCATTTTGTAAAGACATAACCTTTTTAGCTGTTTTCAGTGTCAGGTTTTTCTTTCATTTTCTTTGCAAAATTGGGTACAAGGTGGGCTCCTATTAGAGTTAACTGTTTCATGATTATAATTTTATTTTTCATCTTAATGCAGTCAGTCTATCCCATGTACCAGGTTTACAATATAATGGACCAAAGCCGGGCTTGGTGGTGCATACCTGTAAGCCAAGCACTGGGAGGCAGAGGCCAGGGATTGCTTGAGTCCACGGGTTCAAGAATACCCCGGCCAACATAGCGAGACCTAGTCTCTAAAAAAACAGCCAGGCATGGTGACAGACGCCTGTAATCCCAGCTACCTGGGAGGCTGAGACTAGGGATCACCTGAGTCTGTGGGGTTGGGATTACCCCAGGCAACATAGTGAGACCTAGTCTCAAACAAATAACCAACCAACCAACCAACCAACCAACCAACCAACCAACCAACCAACCAACCAACCAACCAAACAAACAAACAAACAAAAAAACAGTATAATGCACCAGATTTACAATATAGTGATTCAATATTTGTGTATATTGCAAAATGATCCTCACTTCAGTTGAAGTTCAGTTGCCATTTGTTACCATAGAAAGTTACACATCTTTTTCATCTTGTGATAATTTTCAATGTCTACTTTCTTAGCTACTTTCAAATATGCAACATGATATTGTTGTCTATAGTCACATGCTGTATATGATGTCCCTTATTTATTTCATAACAGGAAGGCTTTTCATCCCTTTACCTATTTTGTCCCCTTGCTAAGCACCCCCTCCCCTTCTTTGGCAGCCACCAATCTGTTCTTTATGAGTTTTGCTTTTGTTTGTGTTGTAGTTTATATTCTACATATAAGTAACAGACTCAGGTTTGTGTCTTTCTCTGTTTGACTTATTTCACACAGCAGAATACTCTTACAGTCCATTCATGTTGTTGCAAATGGTTAGGTTTAACCCTTTTATTGCCTGAATAGTATTCCAGTATGTATACATTTAAACCATACCTCCTTTATCGTCATGAACCAATATGTATTTAGGCTGTTTCCATGTCTTGGCTGTGTTGCAGTGAACATAGGGGTGCCTATAACTTCTCATCTTTTTGATCATCTGTGTCATCACGGGATGGGTGTGAGGTGAAATCTCATTGTGGCGTTCCTTTGCATGTCACCAATGTGCCTGATGTTCATCATCTTTCTGTCTGTTTCTGGGCCGCCTGTGTCTTGCAAAAATGTTCATTTATATCCTCTGCCCAATTTTAATCATCTGTCTTATTATTATTAAAAGCAAACGGTAAGTACTGTGAGAATTATTATATTTCCTTAGAATTACGTCCATCCTTTCTATAATCTCATGCTACTACTTCCCTTGCCTTCTTTTTTTCCCCAGTGCATTAATTTCCTGCAACCAGACTGATTTTTCTAAATATTAAATTTAATGATTTTCTTGTGTTTCCATGCTGACCTGTCCATGCCTGTGTTTCACAAAGACCTGAAATTGCTACCACCAGTTTTCTGTCTTTCTTCTGCTACGCAGTCCTGCGATCTCTCAGGACAGGGTAGTGTCTTAGCATCTTTGAATAACCCCCTCGTAGACACAAGCAGGATATGCTTAGTGAACCAATGAATATGACCATTTTGGAAGGTATCTGGTGAGCATCTTTCATGAACTAAAATTTTGGTGTCTTTGTTTTATTGTCTATATTTCATGAGGATCTTTACAAAAGTCTTTCAAACATGAATAAAAGTAAGGAGTACAATGAATACCTCTGTATCCAGTTGTCTTCAAAAGTCACATCATTTTGTTGACTTTGTTCATCTACCTCCTACCCCACTTTTTGGGTTTGATTTTGCTAGAGTATTTAGAAGCAGATAGCAGATATCATATCATTGTACTTGTAATTATTAAATTATATCTCCAAATACTAAGACCTTTTTTTCTCCACCATACCATTCTCTCACTTCTTTATTATAATTTAGTCAATGTCTATTATGCATATTTCCCTGAGTCTCCAAAACCTGCCTTTTCCCAGAGTCTCAAAAACCGGTTTATCCAAACCAGGACTCAAAGTCTCTGCCTTTCATTTGGCTATGACTAGGTCTTTATAAATCTTAGCATAGATGGAACTGGTTCAAGTCAAAGATGGGTAGGTGATAGTAAAAAAACATTTTCACTTCACTGTCTCCCTGTTCTACCTAAACATTAAATAATATTACACTTAGAAGTGAATATTTACATGATCAAGCATTGGGACTCTGTCATTCATTCTAAAAGTACTGATGGGGTGGCTACCTGCCACTCTGTGTCCAGCTCTTCTTGACACAAAATCTCAATAGCTAAGACAATGACAATCTCATGGGACTTAAATTCTAGCAACTAGACCCTCTGTAGGTATTAGCACCGGTTTTGATTGGAATGAAATAAAGAAGTTTACCAGTAGATTGAAAAAGTGCATTTGGCATGTGGGAACTAGGACCTAATTTTTTAAATTGTATTTTTCTTTTTATTTTATTGACATACTCTTGGTATATAGTCTTGTATATTATTTAAAGGTTATTGGTTCACACTGCTTCAGAGGTATGTTACCATACCACACCCACCACTGACACAAGTATGTCTTATATTTTATTAGTAAATGTCAACTGCATAGCTTGAGATTTAAGTGTATACAAGTTGACTCTAACTTATGCTGTGGATTTTATCTCTTTGTGTACTCTCCTCCAGCCACAATCCCTTCTTTTTATTTTATAATATATATATATATTTCACATCTTTGTATTCCCCTGGGAATCACCTACCTTCTCTACCCTCCCCCACCGATCCCTCCCTTCTACCCCCCCACCCCAGTTGTATACTTTAGTTTGGTTGTTAGCTTGTTTTGACTTTTTCTCCTGACCTTTTCCTTGTTTTTCCTATATTCCATATATTAGTGAGACCATTTGGTTTCTGTCTTTTTCTTTCTGACTTATTTCTGCTAATATGATATCTTCTAGGTCCATCCATGTTATCTCAAATGCATCAAATTTGTCATTTTTAATTGACGAGTAATATTCCGTTGTGTATATATACCATATCATTTTCATCCATTTGTCTGTTTTGGGACATTTGGGTTGTTTCCATGTCCTTGCAATTATAAATAGTGCTGCAGTAAACATCTGAGTACGGTGTCCCTTTGTATAAGTATTGAGGTCTCCTTCGGGTAGATTCCCAGAAGAGTGATTGCTGGTTCAAATGGTAGTTCCATTTTTATTAGTTTGAAGGTCCTCCACACAGCTCTCCATAGTGGCTGAACCAGTTTACATCCCACCAGCACTGTAAGAGTGTTCATCTATTTTCACATCCATGCCAGCACTTGTTGTTGCCTGTTTTTTTTGATGTGGGCCATTCTTACTGGTGTAAGGTGGTATCTCATTGTGCACAACCCCCTTTTGACCTTACCTTGAGATGTCCTGCTCTGTCTTTACTGAGACCAGGAGAAATTTCCCTTTTGTTCTCCTGGTATCTTTCTCTTTCCTTTTTTCCTCCAGTTTCCTTTTCTAGCCTCCCCTCTCAGCTTCCTCAAAGCTCAGCTTTGGGTTTGTGATTTCTGTAGATAGAGATAGAAATGACCAAACTATGTACTGCCTGATGTATTTAATACTTGTATCCCACATATTTTATATTGCCTTGACTTAAAATAATAACTGTGACTAAGATCGAGACTTTGTGTACTAGAGAGACCTGTGTTTGATTTGTTTGGTGCAAGCACTTATAAGCCACATGGTCCAGGAAAATCCCTTTACTTCTCAGAGTCTTACTTTCCTTATTTGTAGAATGTCCATATAGGCATTTTCTATGGGGTTATGTTTATTTTATTGTATTTGAGACTAGGTCTCACTATGTTGCCCAGGGTTGTCCTGATCCCACGAACTCAAGCGATCCCCAGCCTCAGCCTCCCAAGTAGCTGGGAACAAAGGAGCTTGCCACTGCGCCCAGCTGCTTTTTTTGAGACCAGGTCTCTCTATGTTGCCCAGGGTAGTCTCAAACCCATGAACTCAAGTGATCCCTGGCCTCTTTGCCTCCCAGTGATTTGATTACAGATGCACATCACCACATCTGGCTTCCATGGGGTTATTTTGAATAATGATTGAGGTATTATAATGTAGATGATGTTATCTGTAAGTGATAGATTATTGTTATTATTAATTACTTGTATTTTTTGCTATGTCACCTTCAGCAACATTGGCACGCACTTAAAATAATATAATGCCTTTACACTGTTGAATCCACTTATTTTGTGGAGATTCATTTTTCATATTTTAGACCTATCACCTTTAGCTCCTCAGCTTCCCACAAAATTATCTAATATTTCATTCCCTTGTTCAGATTTATCTTTTAGTAGTTGGATGGGACTGGACAATTATTAGGTATGAATGAAGAGGTACATTCCTGAAAATGCCTGGCAGACAAGGGAAAGCTGTTGTACCTCTTATTCCTATTTAAATAGTTGTTGAGATGAGGCAACAAAGTGCAGTTCAAATTAGTGAGTCATTATCTTCGTATGGGCTTTCTGTTGAGCATGGGGAGGAAAGAGAGGTTGAGAAATGCTGGCAGTATCGTTTAGTTAGTATTTTATTTGTTACAAGTGAGTCTCAGAGATCTTTGCCAACCTCAAAGCAAAATACTCTCCCTTGAAAGAAGAGAAAGAAGAGGTGTGATCTATTACCCCGCTGAAAGCTATTCACAGTCAGAGGCCAGGAGACACAGATGAATTGTGGATTTGAAGGAGGCTGGGAAAGTGCATTTTCAATCAAGTTCAGTGAAAGACATGCATCATTAAGAGAGGAGAGTTGCAGGCACAGCCAAGGGAAGAGCACTTCAGTTGCTCTCAGTTCTCTTGGAGAAGAATAAACATGTATGCAGTGGTGCCAGCACTGTTTTTGTATTTTCAGAGGAACTAATGTGTATTGTAAGCGCAGCTCAGCATGTTCAAAGGCTCACAACAGCCAGACGGGAGCTGGAGATGAGGGCTTTGCTACTAACTCTGTCTTTGGGAATTTCTCGAAACTCGGATTCAAACGAAAAGTAGTTGAGAGCAGCCAGTCCAAACATCACTTTGCCCAGCACGCATCTTACAAGGCTGCTTTTCTTGTTCCCTCTGCATTGTCTTGGGAAATGCGACATCATGGTCCCTGAAGTGTGTCCATGGAGAGGAGAGCGGGAGAATAATGGGGACCACTACGATAATACCCCACAATGTTATTTCCTGTTGGCCTTGCATTGGGCAGGGCTTTGTAAATGTGTGTCTTGTGCTTTTTGACACCAGGACGTGCTGTTCTTCATCTTTTCTTTTACCGGTTTGTCTTTTCTGTAGAAACTTCTGGTGACAACTTAAGCATTGTAGTTTTTAAATTGGTACTGTGGCAGGAAGAGGGGTGCTCACCACATACAAAGGGAGTTGGGGGAAGATTTTTCTATGAACATATTAGGTGAGCCATCTGCTCTCTGTGGTTGTATCTGTAACTTCCAGGGAATCTGGAACAGTGGTTCTGATGGACATCGCTAAGTACCTGTTGACACTTTTAGTGACTCTGAGTCAGTTGATGTGGCTGCAGAAATCACAGCTGTTGATACTTTAGTTAATCTAGACATAAGTTAGAGTGAATGGGATAGGGACAGGCAGAAAGAAATAGTGGGCATTGGATACTGTTTGTGCCATAGGTCGGTGTTGGGAGTTTAAAGAAAATTCTGGGAAACTGAAGATTGAGGCTGTCTTTTCCTCAGAGTGTTTCTATAATAATCCGTACATGACTGAATGTAAATTAGACAAAGGCTCTAGGAAATTGCCTCCCGTAGAGCAGTGATACTCAGTCTTTCACTCATGCGCAAATCACTTGGGAGTTATGCTAACACACTTCTGGACCCCATTCCTAGTTTCTAAGTTGGAAGGTCTGGAATAAGAGCCCAGGATTTGCCTAGCAGTTTTCCTGGGTGGTGCTGATACTCCTTGTCCGGGGCCCACTGAAATAAAATGGTGATTCTTGCCTGTTGTTGTCAAAATTTAATATGCAGAAGGATCACCCTGGAGTAGTTATAAAAGGTCAGAAGGCTTTAAGAATTACCAAGACTCTATGATGAAAAGAAAAAGCACCTTTGGCTGTCAATGGTCCAGGAACCCTAAGTCAGGACATCATCTCTATTCCTTTAGTATTTTAGGCTTTCCTGTTTTCACTCAGGACTCAAGTGTTCATGGCTGTTGAAGTTCTACTTTTGAAAAGGAAAGAGAAGTAAAATGGAACATTACAGTATCTCCATGGTTTGATGATGCTGGAGGCCAAATTGCGCTGCATGAAATCATGACTTATTGTGAAAATATGATGGACTGTTAGTAGTACTTGTTATATTCAACAAGATCTAGATATGAAAGAGATGTCTCACCTCCTGGTAGCAAGTAGAATGTCCATAAATCAAAACATTGAAGGAGGTTACCAACAACATTGAGAAAGGAGTCTTTGGAGATGAATAGAAGCCTGGAACTGACAAAGTCTGGCCAAGTTACATGATGATGGGGTGATTGGATTTTTAGGTCAGTAAGAAGAACATAGGGATTCCTATGTAATAGGTCATGAAGATGAAGTCTTCCTTCATCTCCATGGATCATCTCCATGGATGATGATGATGAGGATGATGGTGTTGCTTCTGAGGTGTCATGGATATTTAACCATAATCCTTGTCAAAGGAAAGAATGGCAGATCCCAGATCCATGCTACTGCTAATGGCATGAGTTTATCTTTTTTGATCTTTGAGTGGTATTCCATTGTGTGTGTGTGTGTGTGTACACACATGTACACAGCACATTTTCTTGATCCACTCATCTTTTTTCAGGCAGTCAACTTAATATATCTTGGTCAATGATTTCAGCCATTGCTTTTGTATGAATTTAATACTATGAAAGTAAGCAAACTTTTTCAAGTTTCTTTCATTTAAAAATTGTGAACATAGCCCTTGAAGACATATATATGTCTTCTTAAGTGATTTGCATGTCACTTCGATGAGATAGTTATGTGCTTATTTTCTGAAACATTGACAAAATGTTGTAATAGGTGAATATAGGTACGCTGGTTTGACCAAATCCATGAAGGACAAAAAAGAGCAAGTTTCAAAATTATATGATTCATACTTTAAGACAATAATTGTGTGTGTGTGTTTGTATGATAGAAACAATTCTGGAAGTATTGTTTCTTTTTAAGCCTGATTATATCAAGGGTACCTTTTGTATTCTTTGTTCATGGTGTACCTTGGTGCTTTATAAGCATCCATTGTTTTATGAGAAGAATAATGGGGATTCACAGCTGGGATTCTTTTCTTTTATGGGTTAGATAAATTTTCTTACATTGCTGTGTACCCTGTAGGATTCTTTTCTTGAAGAGATTTTCATAAAGAGACATCTTGGGGGGAAGTGAGTTGGCTTAAGGGGAACATCAGGGGTGATGGGTACCTTTGGGACCCTTAGACTAGACCTGAAGGTTGAGCCAGAGGACACTGTTCTGAACACAACAGAACTGTCTGATGGCCTGATGGAGATTTTGGTGCTGAAGGGGATTCAAGAATATTGAGCAGGGGGGTGGCAGGAGGGACAGATAGGTTCCTCTCTGTCCCCTTCCACTTTGGGAACCTGTTGCTGGCATGCCCCACTGGCCAAACCCAAATGGAAGCTGGTGGGCAAGGAGCTTGTGTAATAGTTGGTGGAGATCAGACTCCCAAGTTCAGTGAGGGTACGTGAATAGCTGAGAGCTCAGAGGTGTGGAAAATAACCAGTTCTTTTGTAATGAAAATATAAAAGGAATGGATTGTGTTGAGGTAAGCAGGGAGACAGGAAAGTGAGATAGAACTTTGCATGTATGTGAAGGGGAATACAAGGAATTTAGTCTGTAGAATGAGTTAAAGGGAAGTAGTGGTGATGCTGGAAAAGGTGTTTTGAATAAGATAGATGATGGCTGATTTTTATGGCTGATTTTTAATGTCAAGAGCGTGGGTCTCATTTACTAGATTCTAAAATAATTTTGAGTCTTTTTGATTGAATTAAAAGAAATACTGGGGGGGGGAACATCCTTAGGGTATTAGGAAAAACTGACTCTTAGTAGGGAAAAGAAGTAAAAATGGACATAGGCAAGAACACCGACAATGCCAGCCCCACTTCACCATTGGTCATTGTTGTGAGCTGGGTTGCCAATGGTTATCTGAACCCATCCTCAAGGACAAAATGGACTCTGAACCCATCCTCAAGGACAAAATGTCTTTGATATTTCACACAGCTATTGTGAGAATAGGTATATACGTGAATGTAAACTACTTAAAATGAATCCTAGACATAGCCCTGTGCATAAACGATAATACCTTGGCAATTTTGAGTGGCACCTTTATGCCAGATCATGTGCTACTGTGGGCTCTAATCCTCCAAGTAACCGTGTTTCCTCTGGGGAACTGCGACTCAGAGACCTGGAGTTAACAAGTAGCAGAGTCCCACTTGGAAGCTCGGTCAATAAGATTCCAAATCAGCTTCTTTCTGTTCAGTCTCAGTTGACATCCTTTGACCTACTGTCCCTTAAGTCAAACACTTAAAATAACTTTCTGAGAAAAATCAGGGGATGTAATTATGTATTAAGTTTTAATTGTGTATTAAGCTCTTTAATTGTGTATTAAGCTTTTTAATTGTGTGTGAAGTTTCCTTAATACACAATTCAGATAGTACATATAGATAGAATTTTAGGAGACTGTCCTGAGTGAAATCAGTCCAAAGGAGAAAGATGAATACTGGAAATTTCACTCATATGTGGAATATAAAGGAATTTGAACCAGTGAAAGCCACTCTCACTTATGAACACAGGGGTTTATCTGTGTTGCAATTATCTTGATCATCTCAAATCTACCAACACTCCTCATATATATATATATATATATATATATATATATGCTATTTTCCACCTTTCACTGTTTTGCCTACTTTGCTGAACTCTTGAAATATTTATATTCTTGTTTAGTTACATAAAACTTTTGAAGTTTTAATAGAGTGACAATTCCCTTATAACTTTTTATTAGAAATATAAAAATGTGTTCTTAAGTATTACAATGAAATGCTTTCAAACTAATTTTTTTTTTGTGTTTGTTTTTTTTAGGTAAGTAACTGAACAGGGACATGAAGAATTGGTGTTTCAAATGACAACCATGTTGCAAAAGGTATTTTGAGTATTCTAATACTTCTCTAAAGAAATGCTGTTGAAAGATACAGGTTGAAATGTCACTAAGTACTATTTTGGTAAAGCCAGTTTGTGGTGCAAACAAATGTAAAGACATTAGTGTTTTAATAATATTTTCACTTTGAGAAGTGTAATAATAGCAGGACTTTTATTTCTGCTTAGGAAATGCTATTTGGAAATGAATAAATAAATTAACTGTTTTATCAATATATTCATTGGTGGGAAAGAGGGTGGTGGGTGAAGGAACTTGGATGTAAAAACTAACATAGGGATTTGTGTTCCCATGTCATATCTTGCTTTCTCTGAGAGTTTATGGTTTGTTTCTTGTGGTCAAACTTTATCGTCAGAATTACTAAGAAAATTGATTGCTCTAAGTTTGCCAAGAAGACATTTGATTCTGGATCTTTCAAATAGATTGCATTCATATGGAGAATTCACCTGATTCTTGTTTATAGGGGAAAAATTAAATAAAAGGGAGAGGGGAAATGGAAATATATTTACAAAATGAACAGAATTTAAAAATTCATAGTTGTGCATATCTATCACATGCATGGTTTGAGGTGATCTGTTTTTTTTTAAAGTCTTGAATCTTATCTGGAAGGCTGTCTTTTCTAGAAGAAATCTTCAGGTTATTCTGGAAACCATCATTTCTGGTTATAGGGGAACAGCTGCATTATGGGACATGAATACTCCTCAGAGGGGAGACATCAGCTCAACTTCTGTCTAAAATCGCCGTTAAAAAATTTAAAAAGATTAAATCACAATTTAATTATAATTAAACAAAAAATTAACTTTGACGAATTTCCTGAAGGGGCTTCCAAACCTCAGGAAAGATTCCGTGAAAGAGGCTCTATCTGAAGTGGGTTGAAAAAAATTTGGGAAAATAACTTTACACCAGACTGTTTAACCTTTTCTAATGATGATCATTTAATTGAGCATATTTTTCTCCCCTATTCTGTGGCTATTTTTGTGTCAATGAGGACTAGGCAGTTTTATTAATATTGATGATGAGAGCATTAATCAGTGTGGGGTATATTTAGGAAGGGCAGACATTACAGTCACATGTCACCATTGAACTTGCCTACTTGGGATACTGGGGAGACCTTCAAGTGTAAATGCCGAGTTAGTAGTTGAATACATGAGTTTGAGATCCAGGAGGAGAGATCGGGGGTGAGTTTCGGGACCCCTCGCCTCACCTTTGGGAGCTCAGATTGGAATAGATCAGGATACTTTTGTAGAGATGGTAGTGTGATAAGAACAGAGGCCCAAATGCAGCCCCGAGAAAGGGAGGAATAATGAGTTGGCAGGGAGCGTCCAGTCTTCAAAATGAAGACTTCCATAAATGCTCTGTGTTTTCCCACAGAAATGTCCTTAGTGACTTTGGCAAGGCACCATTGGTCAGGAATGGCAAGAACAGAAGCTAAGCTGAAGTGGTTTGAGGGAAAAATAGGAGAGGAGGAGATGGAGCTAGCAAAAGAGAGGGTTCTTGCAAAAGTCTGTCAGCAAAGTGGAGAGAATTCAGTAGCAGCAGGGGGGTTGGAATGAGGGGCTCTTCAACAGGTGGGGATGTTACTGGAAACGTGTAGAAGGAGGAAAGAGGCTCAGCCCTGGGCTCCTGAAAAGGAAGGGGGGGTGGGTGAGGAAGAGGGAGATGCAGGATGCTGGACACTTCTGCTTTCACTGGCGGGAGGATGTCTACCACTACTTAGCAAGGTGGTGAAGGTAGCTAAGCTCATGGACCAGGTAGGAGAAGTTTGAAAGGGTAGCAACAACGTTTTCTGTTTTCTTTATGAAGAGGGTATGGCAAGTGTTTAATGGAGACTTGAAAAATGGAGGAACATTTGAAATGCTGCTGGTGGAGATGGGAACAGGAAGGTGGCACTGGGCACAGTGCTGAAGACTGGGCATTGGTGCTGTCTGCAGGCTTCCTGAAGCCGTTCCTAAGTGTCCAATCTGAATGCAACTCACAGGCAACCATTGTAGACTATACCGAGCCTTCGGTGGTCAAGTTTTTTTTTTTTTTTTTTGAGACTAGGTCTCGATAGCCTCAAACCACCGGACCACCGGCTCACGTTGTCCGGGGTACCACAGGCTCAAGCAATCCCCCGCCTCAGCTTCCCCGGTAACTGGGATTACAGGTGCGCACCACCACACCCAGCTATTTTTTGGGACTAGGTCTTGCTATATTGCCCGGGTGGGTCTTGAACGCTGGCTCACACAATTCCCAGTCCCAGCCGTGCTCTACATAGGCTTGCGCTTAAAGGCACACACCACCGTACCCAGCTTGGTCGAGGGTTTATTTAAACCTAGTGTATTATTTTCTTCCATAGAAATAAAATAGAGCCATGTGGAGAACGTCCACTAAACGTGGTTCCCCCCTGAATTTGCACAAATCTATATTATATATGTTTATAAATACGTCTTTTCTGTATTAGTCTCTGAAAACCAACTCCAGAGTCATTCTGCTGGCAGGGAGAGGATGGTGAGGCTAGCGATTACTTTTCGCAGATTTGGGTGGCTCCTGATGGCTGTGTTTTCCTGGCAACATTTGAGGACAATATCTGATTTTGAAGAGAAGATGAGATTTTCAACACTGACGCTTCTGTCCTGTTTGCAAGGCTGTGGCCAGTCTGCTGTCCCCTCACAGACAGCCCTGGCTGGCCAGGCTCTTGCTGATGTCTGCACAGCAGCACCATTGGGCTTTGAAAGCAGTAAACAGCCCAGCCGATGAAAGGTTCCAGTTTGTTGACTTTGAATTCTAAGAATGTTAATATGCCCATTTAAAGAGAAACTTGACATTTCTATTTCCCAGTTAGATTTCTTAAGAGCATTTATTTGAGGGTGGAGAGCTTTTTAGAAGACTGGCAGATCTTCTAGGTCAGAGACTTTGAAATGTTTTGAAGTTGCAAAACAACCACAAGAAAAAAAAATCTGGCATGCAGAGAGATAAAAAGAAAATGTCCATGGAGACTTGAAACCACCTACTTTCACTGTTTCCCCATCCCCAACTCCTTCTCCCACCATCAGTTAAGTGCCCGAGATATCTCACATGTCACCCCTGAACTTGCTGGGGACATTGTTGGAAAATTCTCCATCCCAGCTAATCCCGATGATGCTGAATTTTATCAAAATATAAAGTTCTTAAGGTAAATGAGATTTATTGAAAATTATTTTTTTTTCTCCATACAAAAATAGTCAGATGACTGTTCATTTTGACCTGAAAGCTAGGCTTATCTTAGATAGATAATTTTAGTGATCATCAATACTAATTTTTGGCCAACAACACTCCATAAAAACCAACTCAATATGTTACAAACCTGGAATTTGAAAGAGTGGATACTCCACTTGATTCATTCCACTGGTTGGGGTGATCACAGTTTGTAGTGGGGAGTCCTATATTCCGTTTCTGAGTAGAGCTGTTCTCTATTGCCCCCAGAGAATGGACACATACTTGTGACAGGAAGGACTTAACCGCATTGATCTTGGGTCGCTGTGAAAACTTATGGTGTAGGAGTTTTCAAGCTGTTCAAGCTATCTCACTCGGGTATGGCTTCACCTCAGGCTGTCGTATCTGCAGATAGGGAATGAAATAATTAAAAAAAATAGCAGTACCCTGTTGGGTGGAGCAATGATCAGGGTAGATACAGGGAACAGTCAAACATAGGTAGCCCTTGCTAACAGAGTTGTATAGACAAATTCACGGGAGACAGTATGGACACGTGATACGTTCCTCCTTCACCTACCATGCACTTTACTGGAGTTATTTTTAATAGGTGTGGAAATGCACTGGGGTAGATGTTATGACTTGCTTTTACCATTGATGAAGCGGAGGCTCAGAGAGGTTAAATCTCTTGTTCATCTTGCACTGTAAATTAGGTATAGCCTGTAGCACTGGAATCTAAATACCACTTTGCTTTCAGCAAAAGGAGTGCCCTTAACATCAAACCCATTGCCTAGAATAATGTGTATTTACATCTTGTCTCAGTGGTAAAACCATGATTTTTAAATGACTCTATATTTCCCCGTAATTTTTTCTCATTTTGTTAGCAAAGTACCCTCGGAAAGTCAGACCCAACAGTTGGCTGAGAGTAGAAAGAGCAGACGTCCTGGCCGGATGCAGACGTGCAGGAGGCATAGCCAGAGGGGGCTGTTCCTGCAGGCTGGCTGCTGCTACCCAGAAACAAAGCATTCCAGGCCCTCTGCTGGGGGTGCAGGTCTGGGGCCCCAGTGTGGGTTTCCTTTAGGGTCCACTGCTGTTTTCATCGCCTCCCCACACTCCTTACTCAGAATCAGCTGGTGATTAGAGGATTATGGGGCTGAGGCCCCTGGGGCCTTCTGCCAGCAGGACTTTTCAATCTCGTTCAGAAGAGGAGAGCTAGGGTGGCCAAGATGGCCCTGCTATGCTTGGTCTGCAAGCCTGTGCCCTATGACCTGGGAAACCTCCCTTCCTGGATCAGCAGCAGCTCAGGTGTGTGCCTGGCATCTTCTGTGCAGGTGTCTCTACCCGAGTCATACCTTCCCGCCTGTGTCTGTGGAATCTTGTTCTAGTGGCAGAGAAGCAGATGCAAATGAAAACGAGAATAGAGCAGCTCATCAGCTGGATAGAAGAGTTGGAGTTTGAGTTTTTAGAAGTTCTGGTCTAGGCTTGTTTAAAGATGGAGGCTACAGAGAAGAAAAGCAAAGCTTAGCTATTTCATATATCGGGGACTAGAATACTCCATACTCATAGGATCGTTGTGACCATGTATATTTTTGCTTGTCAAAAATTTTAGACTCCAGTGATTCCAACTTCTTCTCTGTTTGTAGAAATCAAATGTAATCTCTGAGCTTTTTCCTGCTGTGATGGCTGCTGATCCTTCGTTCTGATTAATCGCGATGCGGCAATTTGCTAAAGTTACTATAACTCAAACTCCCAAGGCCTGTATTTCCTGGAATACCTTTTCCTGAAAAACATACCTAATTGGTAGCAATGATAGAATTAAACTTGTTCATCTTAATTCATTTAAGCATCTCTAACCATCAAATCCGATGGGAACTTTCTAGTCTCTCTCTGTCTTGGCTAAATTTAATCTCAGTTAAATTTATACATTACCCTTATAATGCAGTAATTGTACTCTGCAGACAGTTCTGGTAACTGGCAGAAAAAGACTTCTTTTATTTCATTCTATTCCTACTCCCTGTTTTGTTTTCTTTTCTTTTGGCTAAAGCTACATACAATGGGCATGAAAGCCCTTTTTCTGACTTTCTGTGAAAGAAAGAGAAAATAGGAGCTCAGTGAACCAGAAACTCTAATTTTTCTGACAGAAGAAGAAAAACAGAATTTGGAGGGCAACGTGGTCAGTCTGTTGTTTCTCTGTCACACCTGAACCCAGCACCTCCCCAGTGGTCAGTGAGTAGCAGCCCAGGCTAAGTGGACGTGAACTCCATCCTCCTGAACTAATTGATGACTTACTTTCCTGTATTTGCCTTGCTCTTGCACAATTCCTCCATTTAGCATGTGCCATTAATTCTAATTCTAGCCATGCTGGTCATCCTTTGTTACCATTTGCTGTCGTGGATACATAATCAAGAACACAAAAGTAAAATTTATGTTGTTGTCAACAATTTTTTAGTATTTAAAACTTGACAAAAAACAGAAACCCCAGCAGAATGAGAGTTCTTCCTTGGGCAAGTTGGAGACACTTTTTCCCACGAATTACACGAATCACAGTGACCGCCTATGTTTGATTCCAGACATAGAGGCAAAGTATGGGAGGAAAGCGGGTACAATGTGCAGGTGTCTGTCTTCAACTTACTTCTTCCTGCCTCTCTGTGGAATCTTGTTCTTTCTTCTAGAGAGAAGCAAGTGCAAACAAAACAGAGTACGTGGCAGCTCATGAACTAGATAGGAGTTAGAGTTTTGGGTTTTTTAAAGTTCTTTTTTAGGCTTGTTTAAAAAATTATGTAGGGCTACTAAGAGGAAAAGCAAAGCATAAATATTTCAGATAATTGGGGAATAGAATAAGTGATACCCACAGCATCATTGATACTGTGTATATTTTTATTTGTCAAAAAAATTTGATCTGGGATATTCTTGGGACCTCACAGGAAAGATCACGTCCTTCTCAGCATGCATCTGTCCCCTTTCAGCTTGCATTCATCAACTTGCCTCTTCAGTGGTGCAAAGAAAATACTGTAAAATGCTTGCAGCTTTTAGAATTGCTTCTGAAGGTTCCCAATAGTGGTAAAGCTGCAAATCTTAAGGAAGAGCTTGTCAGACCCACAGCTTTCCTCAGACCCACAGGGAAGGGTGAAATATTCTCAGGGAGCACCCAAATATCCATTATCATAAATTTTAGAGGGGCAAATGTGTTTTGTTGATGTCCAGATCTACTCTCTGTAAAGGGATGCGGGGGTCGCCAGCAGAGGGAGAGTGAAGTTTTGCAGACGGGTTAAAAAGGAACTTTGAACAACAGAGCTTGGGTTAAAAAGGAACTTTGAACCACCGAGCTTAGGTTTTGGGCAGTGATCCAATGTACTGGGAATACGCCAGCAAAATGGGTTGAACTTGGCAGATCTGCAAATATGCATATTTCTACTTAGTACAATCAGACAAACATAGACTTCCAGAGAAACCAATTATCTTTTGTCTTTTTTTCACCTTAGAATGAGGGTAATACTGGAGAGATAATTGCTAAGAGATTTTTAGCAGCAACATTTGAGAAATGCTGAAAGGGAAGCCTATATTTAGCCTTTTCAAAGAAGTTTTTCATACCCATCCATGCTCCTCAAATAATTTATCCTAATTGACATAAGCTCAAGCCATATGGTTTATAATTTGGAGACTTTTGTTTATTATTGCCACACTGGCCTTTTAAATAAAAAAAAATTCTATTTCAGTATCTTTTATTTTTCTTGTTGCTTATTCCTTTAGTTTCAGCATTGTGAAAATGATCAATGCACTCAGTTTTCTAAGGCTGCAACCTTCTGAGACACACCTGTTTATTGACTCAGATCATTTATATTAAAGAAAAACAAGCTATGCAGGAGTATGAACTTAGCTCCAAAGAATATTTTCTGGAAAATATTGGCTTATGTTAAAATGTACTGACTGATCAGTATTAATGTCCAGGATATGTTTCATAGGAATGTATATGAATTGGGTTTTTCAGAAAAAAAATTATTATGCCAGGTTCAAGTAATTTGACCAAGTGTTTTGTTATCTTATAAACACATTTGTAGATATGGACCTATTTTTGAAACAGGGTGAAATGAGACTTTCTGAATTTACTTAGCTGGATACACTTATCTGCCTGCTTCTCTCTCAGAAGCAGGCTACAAGCAGTTTCTTTGCAATTACCTTTAACCTTAACTGGATACATTTATCTGCCTGCTTCTCTCTCAGAAGCAGGCCACACACTCTTCATTAGCATTTTTACTAATCACCTTTACCATTAATATGCAAAAGCCAGCCAACTGCTCTCTGCTTTCAGCTCCAAAAACTGCAGAAAAGAAAAACTTTAAAACACAGTTTAAACTTTTCACTTATGGGTTCTTACCACCATCCCCAGCCTTCTCAACCAAAATACCAAACCAATTTAAGACTCTCAGTGCAGTGCAGACTAATTTATTTCTAACAAAGTGATTCTAATTATCCTAATAATTACAAAAAAAATATGTAAGACCCAGAATACTTCAACATTGTTCAAAACCTTTCCCAGTATTGTCCAAAGTCCTTTCCCAGATTGCCCCAAATATCCTCAGTCTCTCAGTCCTAATCGTCTCACCAATGTCCAGTCAAAGTCCATCTCCAGACGCTTGAAGACTTGTTCCTTTAAATGCTCCTCGTTGTCCTCCACGCTGTCTTCTTGTCACCTTCAGGTAGCAAGAACTCCATGGTGCCAAACCAGCCAAGTTCACTTTCTTCTCAGGCCTAACTTTTGCACAGCCTCTCGCAGACACAAGTTAAACCCAGCAAAACAAACTCCAACACGGAGTTCAAATCTGCAAACTCCTTAACTGCATCCAGCACACATGCTGCCAGTCTGGGTCAGCCGAGGGTTGCAGGCCCTCGGTGGCCGCCTGGCCAAGCTCACATGGCTCACATCTTTACAAGATGGCCGATTCCCATCTCCTCTCCATATTAAAATCCTAATCCAATCGCCTAAAATCAAATCAAATCAAATCCTTTTCTTTGTTTGCACACCCTTTATATACCCTAATTTCCCGCCTTCCAGGAAATCTGTTACACGTCTTTCTTCCCCCTGCATCCCCCTGAAGGGAAATTCCAGCTAAGGTCATTCTCCCATTTTAACATTACCTGTCCTTAAAACCTGAAATCTTAAACAGGAGACAGTGGGGGGGGGCACACCCTATCATTTTTAAGTATCTTATAAAAAATTAAATAAGAAATAATAGAGAAAACTGATTTACTTGAACTGTAAAACCTTGAATTTCATGTTTTATAAAACTTTTCAGTTACAGTTGGGGCATTGCAAAATATATGTATTTTGGATATAAAATTGAATATAAAGGTGAACATCCACTTTCAAGAGTCAACTGATAGGCAGGAAGTTTATAAGTAGAATGAATACACCTCTATCTTCTGAAATGGAAAAGATGGCCAAGGTAAAAAGGAAAGAAGGGGAAAAAATAAAAAGAAAGGTGTATAACACTAAGCTTGCATCTATTTTTGTCATAAGTGATCACAGAGCTGCATTGCCATAGAAGGTATTTGAGGGCTATTAACAGTTAATGGTGGCTACCTTTAGTGAACAGGCTTCTGAGATTGTACTATTTCAGGCTTTTTCCTATGGATGAGTATAAAAATAAGAGGTTATATATATTGTATTACTATAAGTTTTAGGGACCCACATATATTTTAAGGGAATCACATTGGAAAAAGTACTAGTCCTGATGGCTAGTAATATTGAAAGTGGGTGAAAAAGAGACTTTCTGTCTTTACTTAACTGTTTACCCCTATCTGCTTGCTTCTTTCTCCAAAGCAGGCTACAAGCAGTTCCTTTGCAATTACCTTTAACCTTAACTGGATACAGCTATCTGCTTGCTTCTCTCTCAGAAGCAGGCTACACACTCTTCATTAGCATTTTCACTGATCACCTTTAC
>PVHY01016276.1:0-34117 GCA_004024945.1 Uropsilus gracilis | reverse complement strand
GGGGGGAGGAGGACACCTTGACCCACCCGCCTGTCTGGATTCCCAGAGCCCCCTGGGCTCTCAGCCGAGACCTGGCCACACTAAGCCTCCACTGCCCCCCAGAGCGCCGGGCTCGCGGAGAATGGGCGCCCTGAGTTCATGTCCCCTTAGACAGTGTCATCCGCTCACCAGCTGCTCCCAGGAAACCAGAGGAGCAGGACAACCCCTTGAGGATGGACATCGGGTGAGATGGACAGAGACCAGGCAGGAGGAGTGAGGCCCGGGCGCTCCGCTGTCCCCTGCCAGCAGGAGGTAGGACGTCCGCGCCCCCACTTTGGCATTCTGTTCTCCTGTTGCCTTTGGTTGGTATCAGCGACTCCGGTTCCTAAACGAGCGTCTTCATCCCATGTTTCCTTCCGTGGACACTTTGGCTTCAGATGCACCAACTCCCCGAGCTCCAGCGCTTTCTCTGCCCCTTGAACGTGGCCGCTGCACTGGCCCCTTCAGAACCCACCAGCCACTCGGCGCCCAGGGTGGCTGGAAAAGTGAGAGCCTGGAGAGGAGGAGCGGGGTTCTCTTTCAATTTGGTCCTCTTTCTCTTATTGCAAAAAAGAAGGAAAGTTAAGAAAACCAGCTCCTCGCTGAGCTGGCGCAACAGCTGATGGAACATGTGTGTGCTTGATTTTTAAATTTAAATAATTTCTATATATTTATAGTCTGTATTCTATATATATATATTATATATATTCTATATATATATTTTAATATATATATTTCACATCTTTGCACCCCTCCCCGGGGTTCACCCACCCTCTCCCCTCCCTGATCATTCCCACCGTCCCTCCCAATCCCCCGTTATGTCCTTTAGTTTGGCTGTTAGCTTGTTTTGACTTTCCCTCCTGGCCTTTGCTTGTTTTTCCCATACCCCATGTTTAGTGAGACCATTTGGTTGCTGTCTTTTTCTTCTCATTTGTTTCCGCTCGTAGGATTCCTCCTAGGTCCATCCATGTGATCATGAATTCATCAAACTGGTCAGTTTTCATCGATGAGTCATATTCTGTTGTGAACTTAGACCACATCTTGTTCATCCATTCGTCTGTCTTGGGGCATTTGGGTTGTTTTCAGGTTGTTGCAAGGATAAATAGTGCTGCAGTAAACATCCAGGCACAGGTGTCCCTCTGGACAAGTATTGCGGTCTCCCCAAAGGACACGTGTATTCTCTTTGTCAAGGACTCACGAGTTTTCAGATTAAGGAACCTCCAATTGCACCCAGGGAGCCTTCAGGAGTTGGGGGGGGGGGGTCATAAACACACACTTGTCTTCAACTCATAAAAAGGGTCATACCAAAAAAAGGAATTAAAAAAAAAGGCATCACCACCTAAAAACGATGCCAAAATTGAATTAGACAGTCTCAACCCCCAAAGTAAGTGCCCCCCCATCCAGACCCACGCGGGGTCTCATGTTTAAGTCGCCTATCATTCTTGAAGGCACGGCCACCCACCCCTGCATGGACAGAAATGTCTCTCCGTCGCTGCAATCGCCGGGTGCACCAGCAGTCTCCATCACCGGTCCCCTCCAGGGCACCAGGCCTCTGGTCTCCAGGGGGAAACTGCTGGCAGCTGCCGACTGACCCCGAGGCCGGGTCTGGCTTCCCACTCCCAGGTCTGTCCTGGTCCCTTTGTACCATGGCAATTTTCCAGCAGGGAAACAAGTCCCACTGCCAAGTCTTGTATTTTGTATAAGCACAGATGCCACTCGCGGCTCATGTCAGCGCCGACTGTAATGTTTTTATAACATGGTGTAGAAAGCCGGAGCCGAGCCAGGGCCACACGTTGCTGCCAGATGGTTGACCTTTATCTACTGATAAAAGTTTCTTGAATCATAAAGCTCGAACATTCTAGAAACGAGCTGATGTCTCGGGTTCAGAGCAGCAACGCCTCTCTCCGGCCGAGACCACGGAGAAGATGAGCTCCAGAGGGCTGTTTTCCTCTCTTGCTCTGAGATGCAGGCTGCATGCGGGGAGCTGCGGCGGGGTGGGTGGACTGTCTGTGTGGTTCCTCAGGCAGGCCTTCTGCTGCGTGCCAACCCCACCCAAGCCAGTCCCACAGAGTAACGGGACTCCCAGCTGAATGCAGCACTGTTCTTAAGACTCCAAAGAGAGGAAAGTCGTCCCTCCTTCATATCTCTCTGTATTAAAAACCGGTATTGTCTCTCTGTATTTTATTCTTAACATCATTGCCCCACAGTTGTCCAAGGAGCATATCCCAAGAACCCTCACCATGATCCTTTGTGCTCATCCCTCCCCTGATTCCACCCTCTCCTTCCCTTCCCTTGCTGTGTTATCACAGAGCTTCAGCTCTGTTATCAGCTTGCTAGTTTTAACCGTTCCTTGTCCTTTTGTTTGGTTTCTCCGTGGTCCACATAGAAACAAGACTATCTGGTGTTTCTCTTTTTCTTTCTGATTTCTGCTAGCATCATTCCTTCCAGCTCCATCCATTGCCTCAAATGACGTGGCGGTTGCTTTTTGATGGCTGAATAGTATTCCGTCATATAAATATACCACAATGTTTTGATCCATTCATCTGTATCCGGGTTGTTTCCCTATACTGGCTATTGCAAATAATGCTGTACTAAATATAAGGGTGCAGGTTTCATTTTTGTAGTCTTTGTAGTGATTCCAGAAGTGGAATCACTGCATCAAATGGTAGCTCCATTTTATTTCCTTTGAAAATATTTTCTGCCTTGATTCATGTGCTAGTCTCTTCTTCTGATGATCTCTAAAGATGACCAGCATGTTCATAGATCCTTTTATTTTCATTAGTCAAGTTTAATGATTTTATAGACCATGTGTTCATGACACTATAGAATTTAAGGAGGACAAGTGAGTAACTCCATAGCATGAATGCTTCCCATGCCTTCCATGAGAGTGAGTTGCCTTCACACTGTCACACTGGTACCTCTGCCTACTGACCTGACCCCTGCCCCTTGGGTCACCATCATCTTTTATTTTTGAGACTAGGTCTTGCTATTTTTGCCCGTGGAACCCCAGGCTCTCATTGCCCAGGATACCACAGACTCAAGCAATCCCCAGCCTCAGCTTCCCAGGTAGCTGGGACTATAGGCGTGCGCCACCACATCCAGCTATTTTTTTGGAACTAGGTCTCGCTACGGGCCCCAGGCAGGACTTGAACCGCGATCCCTATCCCCGGCCACTTCATAGGCTGAAGCTTACAGGCACGAGCCACTGTGCCCGGCCCCCATCATATTATTTTTAAGTAATGATTTACTTGTTAATGCTGGTGGCATTAGGTTCACCTCATTGGATGTCACCATTGTACAGTATCCAGAATCACCCTAGTCCACAGTCCACTGTGTCACATTTATAATATTTTGCCAGTTTCCATGCTTTGGTTATGTATACTGCAGCCTTCTTTCTTCTACTTTTTTATTAAATTGTCCTCATATCTATTGACATGGAACTCTAAACACTCACTGTGATATTGAAAGCAAAAGTTTGTCTCATTCTCTGACATCAGCTATTTATTATTTTAATAACAACAAATGGTTTGTGACTTATTTATTGCCAGGATGACACCCAGGACTTATTTTTACATTTGTCACATTTATGTTTGTTGATAACTTGCTGCCTTGCTCATCTGAACTCTTCTCACCTTCACATTTACTATTTTCAATTAAATGATCATCTCATTTTCCACACTCCATTGACTCATCAGGCAACCCAACATTTGACCAATTCAAATTATGAGATTAAAACAGTGAAATAGTCTTTCTAGTCCAGCAATTTCATTGTTCAGATATGCTGGAAAATCTAACCACCTTCCTGATTCCCCTCACAATTTTCCTTCTAAAATATAGAGTCTTACAGATTTTGTTTTAATTATTTTCTAGTCTTGATGGAGAAAAACACAAGGAGACTAAAATAAAATAGCAGTGTTTGTTGGGGCTAGGGGATCTAGGTTTTGTAAACCAAGGAGCACAGACTCAGGTGTCAGCACAAATTGTGTCTTTGTTTAAGGGAGCATTTAAAGGACAAAGGGAGTGGAAAGTAGGATAAGACTGCAAAAGCTGTTTACCAAGAATTAGAACTGTTTACAGATTATATTTCCCAGAGTCCTTTGGCCCTTGCTCAACCTGATTTTCCTTACAATAGAAGAAAAAGAAAAAACTTCTTTGCAGTTTTTGCAGGAGACCAGTTCAGCAGGAAACCCATGCTTGCCAGCAAGTAAACAGCTTTTGAAAGCTACAATTTCAGTTAAAATGGAGTTTGGTGGCCAAGATGGCATCAACTTAACTGCTTGGACTATCCCATTCACAGTAGCTCGGCCCCTCCCCCGCTGCCCACGTCTCTAATGACCACCCCAGACTGCCAGCTTGACTCAGGATGAACGTAGACTTGGCTCACTGTGGGCTTGAGATCATAACATGCGGTTGACCGTATTCCGACTTGCAATCAAAGAACTGCGGTTCTTCCTCGGGCCACATGACTGATAGTCCAGCCTCCACAAAATGAGGGTTCACAGTGACCCAATTCCTGTCAACACCCAAGAACACACACAGTACAGTTACAGTGAGTGGAAACTCTCTCTCTCTCTATATATATATATATATGTGTGTGTGTGTGTGTGTGTGTGTGTGTGTGTGTGCTCAACACCTGTGGAATGTGGAAGCAGGTAAAGAGATGGAGCTTCAGCTAAGAGGACATCTCCTGTCTCTCCAGCTCCCTCTGGCACACTAGAGTGTGGGCGATAGCACATCTCCCACCTTTCACCCAGCTTCCTAACCGCTCTGGAATGTCCCAAGAGACATAGTACCTATTATTGATGACTGTTGCCCCCACAGGTAAATTCTCCTGTTATCGCGCATCCCTGCATCCTCCCTGCTGCATGTCATGTGCGCTTTGCTCCTTCCTCATGACATCATCATGACACTTCCTGGCTGGGTCTATCAGGGGCTCCACAACTTCATTAAAGTGGGACATGGACATGCTTCCCAGAACCCCCGTTCTGTGTCTGGCCTCACGGATCGCTGTCAGTCTCTTCCGTCCCAATTTCTTCTTCATTCCACACGGGACTCCTAACAAACACCCACAGGGCCCAACTCTGGCTTACGCAGTTCACTCCCTTAGAGGAGAGAGAACACAATGGCACAATCAATGGCAACACAGCGGGAAGGGGAAAAAGGGGTGGTGAGTTATGGGAAGCTGCTGTGGAGAAGAACATGGGCCCAGAAGTCCCACAGGAAGGGGTAAGAGGGGCCCTGACTCCACTGTCACCTCCCTTCATCCTTCCAAGAAGGACCGTCGCAGCTCAGGGAGTCGGGTGATGGAAGCCTGGAGCCCGCAGTTCATTTAGGCTCCTATTACTTGCATGCGGCAGCGTGGGCTCGGTGAAGTGGGCTGAGAACTGTGCGGGGAGAAAGGCAGAGCCGCAGCCTTGTTGTGGAGCAAATGGAGGAAGGAGGGAAAATGTGAAATTCTCCCGCACGTAAAGGCAGCGGAACCTTCTGTCACCAGCCACACACCTGCTCCCCGAAGACACAGGAAAATGAAGACAAGAAGAAAGGCTTCCTCTGGAGCTCCGCCTCTGCCCTTCCCCGCTGTTCATTACTTTGCTCGGAGATATTGAGGAGGGAATTAGAAAACCCGCCAGTCCTCTGGAGGGAGTGGGGTCGCTGTGTGGCTTCCTCCAGGCTGAGGCCAGCAAGGCCCGGTCTCCAGAGCCTGATGGGCATCAGCGTCCACAAGCTGGCCCCAGCCTGGGTCTCCATGGACATCACTTATTTGTTGGCAACTGGGAACCTTTGTTAGAAGCAGCACACCTATTAAAATTAGCCAGAAACCAGGTGGCAATTGATTTTGCAAATCCCTTTCATCCAACACTCACCTGCACGTTCCAGGCAAACAGTCTGGGGGCTCCACCACCTGCTCCCCCTTGCAGGTGACAATGCAGACTTTCCCACGAGCCCTCCTGAGACGCTGGGTGACATGGACTTGCAGCCGAGAGAGGCAGGTATCTGCTGGGCCCGCGGCGGGGACTGCACTGCCTTCTCCGTGGGCTAGCAGGTAGGTTTTCCTCACTTGCTTTTCATTCATTCATTGATCCATTCATTCATTCATTTATCCATTCATTCATTCATTTTTGAGGCTAAGTTTCGCTCTGTTGCACTGGGTAGTCCGGATCCCATTGACTCAAGCGATCCCCAGCCTCAGCCTCCCAGGTAGCTGGGATCCCAGGTGCCCACCACCGCACCTGGCTGCTATTTTGAGACCAGGTCTCACTATGTTACCCGGGGTAGTCTCGAACCCACCAAGCTGGCCTCTTGCCTCCCAGAGCTTGGACTACAGGCGCGTGCCACCATGCCCCACTCACTTGCTTTTTGATCTGTGGCTCCTGTTCCTTCTCTCTCCCTCTTGTAGCTCCAGACATTGCTCTTGCTCCCAGGTCTGGCTCTTGTTCTAAACGACCTTGTTCGGCTCCCATACCTTAGTGCTCTGCTGGTCTTGGGCCAATCTCTCTCCCTCCAACACGTTCTCCTCACTGTTTAATCCAACAGCTCATCCTTGGGTTTCTTTGTCCGGCTGAACATTTCTTCTTTTCCTTAGCAAAACGTTGCATCTAAGAAATTTGCATTCCACCTTGTTGTTTTGTTTTTTTTTTTTTAAGCAGGGAGTCATTTGTCCCCAACTCAGCTCACTGTGTATTTTCTTCTCTCAGCGAGTTCATAGAGCACATGGCATAGGGATGGATGACAACTCTTCCCTTCCGCAGAGAGATAGGAAATGACTATGTGCTGTGTGTCATTTCTACTCAGGCTCCCTGCTGACCTGGCATCCTGTCAGCAGAAGATTTCCCCTCAGAACAGAGTGTTCTCCCACCCGGGCTGGAGACAAGACACACACCTGCTTCTTGTTCCAAGGATCATGTGCCTGGGAGACTTCACACCTCACTTTCCATCCTCCTGTTTTCTTTTCATCATAGTCTTAGTGGAGGAGGGTTACGTCATGACCAGCTTGTGCAGGAAGCAAAGATTGAGGGACCTAGTTCCCGCCCATCCCAGGAAGGCCTACAACCCCCTTGCCATGTGCAATAGGAAATGACAGTAGAAGGAAAACACATCAACGTGACTTTTTTTTTTAACCTCACAGCCTAGAGAAGTAAAGGTAACATGAAACCTCACACCTGAGTCACTGCCGTTGACACCATTTCTGTGTTGAAGCAGCCATACAACTGGTAAACCTCCCGGTAACCATCCATGTTTGATAGACTTCATCCACTTCTGAAGGATGAAATCCATAATTAATTGTCAGGTCTGTGGTCCCCAAAAGACTAGAGTAGCCTAAAGTCATCATTCCTAAAATTTCAGTTCTCTGCATTATCATGTTAATCTCCTTTTCAGTCTTCTTTAATTGGGTCCTCCCTCTAGAGAATGGGATTCTTTGATTATTAATCCCCTTCAACCCATTCATGTGGGCTTTCATCAGCCACCCACTTCAGTTAAGGAAATCTTACTGAGTTTCTGAAATTTTCTTTGCTTATATCGCAAGCTTAGTTTTCATTTTTCTTAGTTTGTAAGGTTTTTCTTGACCCTTCTCAAAGCTTCCTTTTAGCCAAGGACAGAGCTGTCCTTAGAACTACTCTACAGAAAATTAAGGTGCAGATGAGCTAATTCACCTACGGACAATTAAAAATGAAATGAAATGTGGAATGTGGTCCTGACACTATGCAACGGTAATCAGGAGTGAGGGGCAGTAAATTGTCACTGTGCTTCTCTGCAATGCTACATCCCACCTGGATTGAAATAGACATCTGCAATACTATAAATTTCCAGTCACAGTCTAATTTTTTTCTTTCAGCGGAACAGCTATTAATTTCTATTTCATGGGACATGAGCAACAGTCCAGGTAAGGCCAAGAGCATCAGCTGTGCTTCAGTTCCACTCAGCTCAGACCTGTGTGTGTGAACTTGTTGCACAGGCATAGGAAGTCATTGTAGTCGGATAGGTCTCAATTTCCTAATTCATAAAATAAATGGGCTGTATTTTCCCCCAGGGCTCTTCCAGGTCTAACTGTTTTTAATCTCTGCTATAAGATAGAAGTAGTCATTGCCAACTTTCTCAACATTCTAGATCTGCCCCCTGAGATTTCACATGCTGAGAGAATGTTATCTGCAAAATCCTAGGCATAAAAGTGTAGAAGTGAAATATGAAAGGCTTATTAAACAAGCCATACCATTTAAACCAGGATATGACAAGTGTACCTTCTGCTAATAAAGCGACACAGCTTCCTAATCCAGGGAGAATACAACCGAGACTGGCAATATGGATGTCAGCATGTTCTGTGCTATATCAATACATTTATGTGTCACTTTTCAGTTAAAATTACAATTTTTTGACAACTTACATCCTTCTTGCTACAATGAGAGGAAATAATCCCAGAGGCTTCCCATTTTTATGTATATGTAGTTTCTCCTGCTTTCTGAGCTCAAATCATGGTAACTCTGAGGAGTTTAACGTCTCTTCTTGAGAGACAGGCAACATCTTTCTTCCAGACAGAGAATTTCTGGAGACAAATAAATCAGAATTCTAGTCCACCTGAACTCTGCATTTGACAAGGTCAGCTGAGCTGTCAAAACAAAGAGTGCAGATCACTCCCAAGATTTTGTTTCTCCAAAAATCTTTCTAGAAAATAGTCCTTATATTGATGAAACTTTAAAGATCAAGGTTTACTCCCTAACATGACATACCAGTCACTTAGAGACATGAGAAGGTAGATTCTGAAATGTTCATTCGGGAACAGGGACTGAAATTAGGGGGACAAACCTTTTAGCTTTCTTCAGGAAGGAAAGATTTCTCAGGACTGCAGTCTTTTAGTACAAAATCTGGGAAAGTTTTCAGCAACCACTCTGAGTATCAAACCCCACCTGAGACCTATGTTCCCATCACACGCCAGGTTCTGGTGTTGATTTTGGTCCTAGGATTCAACATTGAGGAAGAAGCATTCGATTTTGATTCCAGACACATGCTCTGGGTACCTGGTTTTAATATTCTTTTCTCCCTTGTTACTTCTTTTTGCCTGTTTCTTAATTTACAAAGTCTCAGATCTTCAACTGAAATTAGGAGAATAATATATGCTCATTTCATAGAGGTGTGGATTCTCAGAAAAGATGAGACTATAATACCCCTGACCAATTAGGAATTCTCAACAAGTGTGGCCTTTTGTTACAATTGTTACCTTAATTTTTCTCATAAAAGTCATCAGCTAAATGAATATCATTAGAACGCATGTTGTAAATGATACTTGAGTCGAAGTGACCTTGATACCTACTTGCAATGAAACAAGATGTACTCACTGGGATCCCACCTTTGAGAAAATACACCTTTAGAAAGCCATGTACACTTGGCCAAATAACAAGTGCAATTTCATATTTAAAAACAAATGCACACATGGGGAAGGCTTTGCATCTGCATCAGGTTCACTCTACCAGAACAATTGAACCACACTCATCATTGAGTCCAGTAAAAAAAGGTTCGCTGCTGATTCCTACATGCACTAATTAGAAGGGGGAAAATTCTATTTGGTTGATAGCAAATGCAAGCAACATATTAAACATCCTTGGAATTCATTTCTAAAAACAGTTTGCAGGAGCTCAGTCCTGCCTGTGGATATTGAAATAATATGTCACTTAAGACTAGATTGGACATAAACTGGCACTACATGTTTTCTGGGACTGAGATGACAGTTTTAAAGGAGGAAGAAACTGACTAAAGAGAAAGGGGGGGAGAGAAGAGCCTGGAGAAGTGAAAAGAATAGGATATGAATGACAAACAGGGGAGAAGGGGAGCCAATGTCCTCAGAGGGTATGTTTTGTATTCTAGGTAGTAAAAAAAAAAAAATACAGAAGTTCAAAACCTCATGAAGAAATTGATTTGAGCCCAATTCTATTCTTAGTTAATCATATTAGTATCATTAATCATATTTTTAATTTCTTGTTCTAGTTCACCACCCAGCTAACCTATAGAACAGAATTTACATATTGAGATAAATCAGGCACTTGTGGGCATTAAGATGATCTTCTTTTCCTCTTTCTATTACCAGGCATCTTGTTTCCTACCAGAGTGTCTAGTATTTGAACCTGATAGCCATGGATCAAATTGTGAGTAACCAGGAGAGACTTCTGGTGACTACGCAATGGTGTTGGTTGACCTCCAACCCAGTTTTCTTGATTATTTCATGAACTCCAAGGGGCACATATTCTATTCAT
This sequence comes from Uropsilus gracilis, assembly GCA_004024945.1. Taxonomy (NCBI): domain Eukaryota; kingdom Metazoa; phylum Chordata; class Mammalia; order Eulipotyphla; family Talpidae; genus Uropsilus; species Uropsilus gracilis. Next base: position 23,858 of record PVHY01016276.1, on the reverse strand, counting down.
GATTCGGAAACCATGTTCCATGTAATCCCTCAGCAAGTCACCTGGCACAGCACTTACATAAACATTGTCAGTAATATTTAAGGTACTGTCTTCACAAGAGAAACACCAGCCCATGCATTTAAAACTTCACGTGACAGATCACAAAAATAAGAAAACCAAGACATTAGGGACCATCTTGTTACCAGAAATTATTTTGTCTAGCTTAGGTCTTAGGCAATGTCTCTTGCACCAACATTAATAGATAGTAAAGAAGAAAATTGCATCAGTGCTTAACCATGGATGACCTACCTTGTCATCTGCCAATGCTTTTTAAAGATGTGGATGCCAAGTTCTTTGCTGGTATTTCTTCATTCTGCTCTATTGTTTCAGTTCCTATTTTGTCAAACTTCTTAGTTTTTTATGAACTAGCTTTACTGGTTACATGTTCAAAGACATTAATGTAGTGCAGAGTCAACAGTCACACAACATGGGGTTCAGGTGAAGAATACATCACATCACATGAACCACATCCATGAGACAGTCTCTATAGAAAATCTTACATTGTATTAAAGCCCTTTGAACGGGGTCATAAATTGAGTGTTGATTTGAATATTTAATTTTCTAGATTTCTGCATATTCAGGATTTTGCAGTCTGTGGTGCATTTATACTCTAAACCACAGACTTCCTTGAATAAATAAACCAGTTTATATAAGTGCGTCTTCCTTCAGTGTCCTATAATCTTCAACAGCCCCTGGGCCACCTACAGTAAAAACACTTCCTGTCTTGCAGAACTACTTTTAAAAATCCCTAAGGCTTCCAAAACAATTTCATCTGACCTTTATTTGCAAGTCCATCCTCCCTTCTACCCCCCTACACTTGGCAACTGATTTTCAGCCATCTCCCGGGTGAGTAGATAAGTTTCACATGTGCGCACACAAAATTATGTGTCTTTTATCAAAAGCTGGCTTGGGAGGGGGGAACTGAGGCTGTTATCTGCAGATGTTTTATTTGAACAGATATTATAAATGGATTTTAATTGTGCTTTCAGATGTAAAACACCCACCAAGGAATAGCCCTAATAGACCTGTAGAAACTCAATAAAATAAATCAATAGCATATGTCCTGGAAGACTATTGCACTTTCTAACATTTTGATCAATATTGACATTTGACCTACAAAATTTGTCATCTACTGATTTTTTTTTAAAAAAAGAATTTGCTGATACAAGTACAACTACATACAAGAAAACATCTTCAGGAGAACGTTATTCTCCAAAGTGCTTGCCAACATTTTACTGACACATCACCGTGTCATCACCTCTCTTGCTAATGCAACCCTTGTTGCAGGAAATAATAATCATTCTTGGTGTCAGGGTCACATCCTCCTCTGAATCTCAAGGTTCAGTCACATGGTGCAGTCACCTATCAGGTCAGTGTATTAGCTCACTGCGCACAAGCACAACCCTAAATCCAAGTTCTCTCTAAACTACACCACCACAAGATAGAGCCAGATGGTTCTGTAGGTCAAGTTCACCACAACCCCAAGAAACCGGTGAGCAACAAGGACAAGAGCAATCAGTACCCTCATGGTCCCTGATCCCAGCAGAATTAACCTGATTCAGAACATCTGTCCTTCCCTGGGCTGTTCTTGTCCTGCTTTTGTGCAAATAAGCTCTAAATATCATTGTTTTCATTTATTTATGACATAAGAGAAAATGGAAAATTGTATTATTGAGAAACAGCAGTGGTAACAAAAAGATGAGTCAAGCAAAGAGGCAAAATGACAAGGGATTCTAAGCATCTAAAATTGGAAAGAATTTTAATTGAAGAAGAATAATTGGATTAAACCAAGATACTATTGTCTGGCAGTGCTAATAGCCCAAAGTGATGGATTCAAGACAAAGACCATAATATATTCAAGAGACGAGACGTATGAGAAAAAGAGGGAAGGCCATGGCTGAAATTTGGAGGTAGTAAGTATTAGGTGAAAATAAATTAATATTCATCGAAGGCTTGCTAGGGGTCAGGTTACCTCACCTGATGAGAGGGACTTTCTCTGAAGAAGATGAGAGTCTCCAAGGAGAACCATCCCCTCAGGACTTCTTAGCTCCTAATTGGAATACTAACCCAGAGCTGCCTCTGGGCAGAGCTTTCCGCTCTCCTGTCAGGGCATTTTGGGTATCTCTTATTGGTTAAATCCCTCAAATATTAAGATGCATGATCACTTTCCCCACCTCCTTCATATGTGCTTTTTCAACTTCTGCACAAACCTGTGTGTCAAGCCCAGGTAACTGCTGCTCACACCTTTTTTTAGACTTTGCTCCCCTAACCCTCTTCCTGAAAGACATCTCTGCTCTCTGAGAGTGGGAGGATGACAAATAGGAATGGCATAAAGTGAACTGTGGAGGATTCACCCCAAACCACAAACTATTCCACAAGAATTTGGCAGGGGCTGGGAGGTGGAAGCTGTTCGTAGCAATAAACTTTTTAGACAAGAGACAAAGACAAATTCAGCAGCTGCTTCTGGGGAAAAGCAGAGGAAAGCAATGAGGGCTGAGAACAGGAAGATTAAAAGGCATTTTGTGTTGTTTTAGGGCTTTAGCCAATAGGACCAGAGAGGCATGCAACCTCCTATTAGACTTCATAAATACTGGATGTGTCTGTCCACTACTTTGCTGCTTCATGTGTCATAGTACAGGTTTGCAAAGGAACTGACCCCAGGCCAGGGCAAAAGATGACCCCTAATGACCCCTTCAACTTCTTCGCCAGCCCAAGGCTGCCCACTGCTGGCTCACAGTCGTGCCAGTGGCGGACTCCTGAGGTTTAACTCTGTGCCTTTTTTAAGGGAAAAATAACACACCGGAAAGCGTCTGACTCTTTATCAACAACGCAGGTCCTCATCACATCAGGAGAAAATGTAAAATTCCTCTCCCCACCCTCTGCCAGCCTCCATCTCCTCCAATCTCCCGGTAGAAAGTGAGGTATTTACAATCCCTGAATGGGACTATCCGTCTATTTCATTGAACTTTGCCCCACAATGTGCTAGCTGATAACATAAAAAAAAAAGCCTAACAAACAATGCCCAGTCTCTTAAAGCCAGAGTGTATTGTGCTCTTGCTGTGGTTAAGGAGTTGCAGGTCCCCTGCCTTTCCCTCCCAGCAGGTGCAGTAGGAGGGAGGTTGCATTTCTTTGTCTAAACTCTGGACTGATGTCTCTCTCTTGGAGACTGTGAGTCTTATGAAATCAAGTTCCATCATTCTGCATAAATTCCCAACGCAAAACACAGATTCCAGGACAATTCAGATGTGCAGGAAAGAGTGATTGTGTGACAGCCATGGACCAAGATCTATATCTATGGAGCTATAGATCTGCCAAAGAATAAGACAGGAACTATTTCAAAGAACACAATGGTCAAAGTCAATAAAGTCTTTCAATCATTGCATCAACTCAACAACACTTCCTGCAGCCTACTTCACCCTCATGTCCAGATGTCAGTTGCACAGTTCACTGCATCTCTAGATCATAGTGAAGATGAAATTTCTAGTTCTACTACACCTATACATTGTATCCATAGGATATTGTTAGGGGGTACCTATATGCTGTGTTCATACACCAACACCCAACGTCAACTGGTTTAGCCACTATGGAAAGGACCGGTTTCTATAGTGTAGAGCACCCATTTACCCTACTAAAAATGAAACTACCATTCAATCCCACTTCTGGGAATCTACCCAAAGGACACAGCAAACACTTATAAAGGACACCTGAACTGGATGTTTATTGCAATATTAGTTACAAGAGCCAGAATATGGAGACAGCCCAAATGTTCCCAAACATATGAATGGATCAGAAATTTGTGGTCTATGTACATGATGGAATAGTATTCATTGATCAAAACAGAGAAATTTGATGCACTTGTGATAACATGGATGAACCTAGAAGGAATCAGGTTGTTGGAAAAAAGCCAGAAAGAAAAATAGAAATACTGGATGTCCTCACCTATATGCAGGATATAAGAAAAACAAAAAACAAAAGGATAAGGAAAATTTAAAACTGTCAGCAGAACTGAAGAGTAGATCAAGGGAGAGGGAGGGGGTTAGAATCAGGGGAGGGACAGACACAGAGATAAAGATGATGTTCATGGGTGACAAGCTTAGGTATGGTGGTGGGAGAACCTCAGAGTAGACAACTATGAATCTATGTACATATATATGGAATCAATTAAAAATAAAAGTAATTAAAAATATGCAATTTCTAAAAAAAAAAGAGAATGAATCAAACATTGCTCTGGGTAAGATGGAGGAAGACTAACACCTGGTGATTCCACTTGAATGTGGAATGCAATGAAACAGAACAGAGAAACAACAAAACCAAAAGTAAGATAGATCCTAGAAATATGACTATAAAGTCAAGCTACCACAGCTGGCAGGTGAGGGCAGAGAACAAGGTGGGAGTCCAGTGGATCATGAGGGTGTGGGGCACCCAATGATTATGGTGGAGGATTACCGGTGCCATAGTGTGGGTGAGGTGTGTTCACACACATCTATGAAACCACACCCCTAAATCAGATGCAGGTTGTCAACCTATTACCTCAGTAAAACTGAGTTTTTAAAAAAGGAGCTAATTGAATATACAGAAACAAAGCTCAAAAATCGTATGTGTCTCTACATATATGCATGTTATATGATATATATCTATGTCTATATAATGAACTCTTCCTTTAAAACATTTTTGCTTTTATTGCTTAACGCAATGGTCTAGCTCTTACCAATAGGTCACTTTCAATTAATTTGCACAGCTATTAAAGAAGTAATTGTATGCACATTATAAACTGGTCTAGCATATTTTGTTTTTAAATGCCTACACATAATTGGAAAAAATGACTTGATGATTATGCAAAAAAAAATTTCTGTATGTCACTTGATAAAATGATCGCTGCTGCATCCATGGCAAATTATCATAGACAGCTTAGATTTTAACAGTAAATTTGACCATCACTTTTGTATCATATACAGGTGTAAGTTTAGCATAAAGTAAGATAATATGAAAGGATGAAACTTCTTAAAGAATAACTAGGTATTTGCATTAAATTGGGCTTAATATAAAATCTAACTTGGTTTTATTAAGTCTAAGTATAAAATTATATTTAAAAGTCATCATAACATTAAATTTAGGTTAAAGTAATTATTATGTGTGAAACTTATTCTAATTTTTTATGCTTCTGACTTAACAAGAACAGACCAGTGGGAACAAGTAAGGGAGTGGCTACTCAGGGAGGATCTGAGCATCTGGAACCCAGGTCAGGGTTGGCTTCTCTGTGCCACCAAGAGGACACAATCACTTCATCACCAAGAGTTTGAGAAACATGTCCAGGGAGCCTAAACTATGAGGGAAAGAGAATGAAGGCCCATGTCTAACTTAGGAAACTGAGTCCTCATTCAACTGAACAAGACACACCACCATGATTGTGATAAAACTTAAGATCAAGGTCAGTGAGAGGAGCTGGTAAGAAGAGATGACCTTTCAAAAATAATAATGTGTCACCTCTGCTCAAAATTAGAGTCATCTAATATTCTGGAACTTAACAAATTGAAAACGTCAAACTGGCATTTACACTGGGTTGCATAACATATGAATTCTCCAGATGAGTCATTGAATGGAGACAGGAAGTGGTCCACAGGGGTAGTAGGTGGGAAATTGAGAAAGTCTGTTGCGTGCATGGATTCTTGTGTGAGGCCGTGGAAATGCTCTCAAATTGATTGAGGTGATTGTTGTCAAACTCCAGGAATTTACTCAAAGCTACTGAATTATTCACATTAAATAGATGATTTGTACAGAATGTGAATCATAGCACAATAAAACAGTTAAAAAAACCCCACTAAACTCAATAGTCTAGTCAATTGCAAGCCACAAAAACAACATAATTCATATTTCACTACAACTAGAAACCATTTGTTAGAAGGTTGTTTTAAAAACTCTTTATCAAAGCACGTTAATAGAAATTGAATAAGTCATCTAATTATTATTCAATTCTCAATAGAAAGAGTGGACTTAAAAATTAGACTTTAAGATGGAGACTTAACAGGAGGAATTTTTTTATTAAAAGTCATATCCCAGAAAGCTATTATACACTTTTCCAACAAAAACTTTGAAGATTGAACAGATGTCTCGCAGGTGGTTTGAACACAGTCCCATATAAATGTCATTGTGATAGTGAATTTTAAGTGTCAACTTAAGCTCAGGTGCCCATAGATGGTCAAATCTCAGTCTATTGCTATTAAGTTTTGTAAATGTGATTGACATTCAGATCAATATACTTTGAGTGAACTAATAATTTGATGGTCTCTTTTTATCACTTGAAGACCTTGAGAACACGACTGTATTTTCTGGGTGTTAAAGGAATTCTTTTCAAGACCACACACACAGGAATCCTGTCTGAGTTTCCAGGCAGCTAAGGAATGTTGGATCAAATTGTAACAACAAGTCTTTCCTAAACTTACAGTCTGTTGACTTGATCTATAAATTTGATTCTTACTGGTAGCCTTTGGAATCCTTCAATTGTCCAAGCAATTTCCTTTAAATTGTGCTCTATCTCTTCCCTCCTCCCTCCCTTCTTCCCTCTCTCCTTACATTCCTCCCTCCTTTTCATCTCCCTCCCTCCCTCCCCCTATTCCTTCATCCTCTTTCACCCTATTTTCCCTCCTCTTTCCCATTCTTCCCTCATCACTTTACCCTCCACACCCCTCTGTCTGTCTCTCTGGAGAATGCCAACTGATACAACCAGCATCAAGAGCTGGCCTCTTTTTCAATCCTGATGAAACAGCATAATAACCAAATGGAAAATGCATAAATTCTGTATGGATTTTCAGGCTTTGAATTTTCAATGTCTAAGCTTAAGTGATAAAGCCCTAGTCAAGCTATATCTTTACAGGATAGGTTGAACAGACACCACAAAGCCTGTAACTGTGTATCCTGTGTCCCATTCCCTGTCCTTTACCTCAGAGAATGGCACCTTTGACTGAAAATCCATGTATTGCTACAGGCAACTTCTAGGCAAAGAAGAGAAAGAAAAGAGAATGAAGCATATGATGCATTTGCATATATATGTGCACACCTCTGGTGTAAGTGCACACTTACATGAGTGTAGAAACAAAAATGTGATCCCTGCTTACATCCCAGACACTATACTTAACATTTAGGGCTTTGTAAATAAATTATGTGGAAAGGAAAGGAGCCCAAATTTAATTCTCTCTCTCAATTTGATAAGTCTTATTTCTTCAAGTCCGTAAGACTACACAAACTGTGATGTCATTATTTAGGAGTTTCTGATGAGAATATTTCAATTATCATCATCAAATAAATTCTTCTTTTGTTATGTAGGAAACTGCCTTTAAATCAAAACTTATTAAATAATATGAGAATAATATTTCCACAAAGCTGTGTCTTTGTGGTTGAGAGGGGGAAAATGTTCATTTAAAGAGAACACACTATTTAGGGTATCTTTTTGGTGAACTATAGTGTCCATCTGAGGAGATGGAATTCTGTGTCTCTGAAACACCAGCATTAGTTCATCAAAATAATATAATTTTTATTTAAAGATAAAATTAAGAGGGATAACACTGCTACATGATTCAATACAACTGACTGAAAAAAAGTGTTTTCTGCTTCCCAACAAAAAACACACTCAATGACAGGAAATAAATAAATATATATATATATATATATATATATATATATATATATATATATATATAAATGAACACAGAAGAAAATTCATGAGAGTATTGAAAAAATAAAAAAATCCACCAGCAGACCACAGATGTAGTTTTTCAAAGGCGTAAAACAAATGGAAACAGATTGAGAGTGAAATTCAAGTCAACTTAAGAATCTATAAACTCCATGGAGGCAACAGAAATGATAACAAAAGAAAAAAGGATTTTCCGAGATCAATTTTGCAAGGATCTCCCAAACGGCATAATGGAGCTACAAGGAGATCCCATGAAGTGAAATAACTCAGCTCTTTGCAGCTGCACCAATCTCTGCACAGGCTTTTTCCTGAAATGCAAAGTTGGGTCCCTACCATCTACCATCCTCTCCAGAAAACAACACAGGAAGAAACTCCATTTGGTCACAAGCTGCACAAATCCCCTAAGTAATTACAGGAAAGAAACTTCCATAATCCAAAGGAGATTTGATTGCCAGACAAATGCAATTATCATTGAGTCTGAGGAAATATACTTCCAGTTATTAATTTTGTTGAAACCAGATTCTCATTTAAAATGTGATCAGAGATGAGAAAATAAAACATTTGAAAAACTCAATATTAAACAGGTCTAGAAATTATAACAAAAAGACAAAAATTTCTCCATGACTATAATTAATATCCTCAGAGAGATTCAAAGGATTGAAAAACAAAAACAAAACCACCAACCCACTGAAAACAAGTGACTATGTAAAGAGAAATTTTAGGAGTTCCTGGAAGCATAAAATATAAAATAAAAATATGAACTTAATAGATGGCAGACTAGCAAAGGATGCAGAGGTGGAGGTCAAACACAGATCATAAGATAAACAGAAATTATGAGAGAGAAAGAAACATCAGAGAAATATATTGCTTAATGTCTAACATGTGTAGAAGGGGAGTCATCTGAAAGGAGAATAAGAAATAAATGGAATGCACAAAGTAGAAAGGGGGAAAAGTCTGATAAATGACTAAAATCTTGGAATGTTTGAGGTACATATGAACAAAGACAGATTTTAAATCTCACATAATTACAAGTGAAACTGGGTGAGCAAGAAAGACAAGGAACTCAAAATAAGAAGGAGAGAGAAGCTGGTAGCCAAACTGGCACTCCTGGGTTCTACCACTAGCACCACAATCACAAGACAGTATCTGTAAAATGTAAACAACAATAACATTTCATTTGTTTGTTTGTTTGTTTGTTTGTTTGTTTTAAGACTAGGTCTCGCTCTTTTTGCCTGTGGAACCACAGGCTCTCATTGGCCGGGGTACCACAGACTCAAGCAATTCCCCAGCTTCAGCCTCCCAGGTAGCTGGGATTACAGGCATGTGCTGTAATCCAGCTATTTTTTTGGAACTAGGTCTCCTACAGGTTCCAAGTGGGACTCGAACCACGATCCCTAGCCCCAGCCGCTTCATAGGCTGAAGCTTACAGGCACGAGCCACCGTGCCCGGCCACAGTAACATTTCTTAACAAAGGCAACCAAAAGCCACTGAGGCCACAGGTGACCAGTTATCTCACCCCAGTGACTCCTCAGTTCGAAATTCTCAAAAACTCTCCCAAGATGGGGCTTCCACCATCCAAACCTAGAGCTGGCATAGCAGCCCCTCGGACTGCTTGATTCCACGAACACACATCCTACCACCACCACTGTAGATTGAAACGCATTGCAGTAAATTGCAAAAGCCATAGGAGAAAGAAAAATATTTTAAATTCCGCCAACTTGCTAGGGCAATTAATAAGAAGATGAAGTCATTCAGATTAATAAATAAACAAAACTTTATTTGTATATGACTAGACCCTGTAAGTAAAAATCCTACTGATGCCACAAAACACTATCAGAACTAATAAACAAGCTCAGCATTGCTAAAGGATACAAATCAATACACAAAACCAACTGATTTTATCCACAGTCACAGTGAACTGTATGAAATGAATTAAAGAAAATTCCATTCACAACAGAATTAAAAATATCTACAATGAATTTAAGAAAAGTGCTGTGTTTCCTGCTGAAAATTAGATCAGCGTAAAGACATCCCATATTCATGGACTGGAAGATGCATTGTTGTTAAAATGGTATTCCTTCACCAATTTACCTATGGAGTGTGTGGAATTCCTCTAAAAATCACAACAGATTTTTTATTTAACCTAGGTTAGAAAGTTGATTCTGAAATACATGTGAAAAGTTAAGGGACCTAAACTATGCAAAACAATCTAGAAAAAAAATGGAGGATTCATTCACACTTTATTGTTTTAAAAATGAACATAAAATCTGGCAATACAGATTGTTGAGTTCTGATAGAAGGATGAATGGAATGAAATAAAATTTAGATTGAGAAGTAAATCTTGATATTTATTGTCGAATTGTTAAGAATGTCAAGGTAATGGGGAAAGAAAATAGATAATAAAGTTTAGTAAAAATATGGAGATGTGAGATCTGCTTAGACTGCTGTGGGGAATGTAAAATGGTATCCAAGATTTTGGAAGAGTTTGGCAGAACTTAAAATTTAATGCAGTTGCCACATGATCGCATGGGCTACTTCTAGATATTTACTTAAGCAACACAGATTCTACTTGGTGAAGTACTTGGTCATGAGGTTGGACCTCATATTCCCTGGAAAGGAAGAAGGAAGACCAGGGAAGGCAAGGGGAAGGTTGCATTCTCATAGCCCTCCTCGGAGTTCTGAGGAAGTGTTCTGATCTCACTCTTCTCCAATTGTCCATCTGTCCATCCATGGGTGTAATGTAGGAATTTGTCCTTGTTGTGGTAACTCTGCAGCTCATCTCTTCTTGGGACCAAAGGAAATAGCTGACTGTAATACACACAGGCTTACAGGACCAAATCTATGCAAATTAAAAGTATCTTGGGAAAGTGAATAGAAATACATAGTTTGAATACATACACCGAAAGGCTGAGCTCCCTCACTATATTCCTAGACTCAGTATCCAACTTGTGCTATGCCATACCCCACTTAAAGAGCTGTCAGCAACAGCGCCTTTCATTTTCCAGGTAACACACCCACTGAAGCAAGTCAGCAAAGACAGAAAAGTAAAAGGTAATTTCAGCACATTTAAGATCATGCACTTGATGAAACTGTTTTCGTAGCTAGACAAAGTGTGAAATTCTTTTCATGGTTTTCAGTCGCAGTAATAAGATCAGATCAGATCACCATCAACATGACACCCATGATGGTGAAGTTAGCTTTCATGCTCCCCCAGAATGCCTCTACACACCCATCTCAGAAGCCCTTCACTGAGTTCACTAGATAATTGAGGGGTCTCTCATTTGTTCCTTTTTCATCTGGCAAGATGATTCACTCCCTGGTTGGGGGGAAATTTGCCTTGGATTTTTCTTAGTATAAGTAATTCCTATGCTATTGTTTTGATCAAGTTTTTTTTTTCCTACCTACCTCTACCCCTTTGTAAAAGTCTATACATCTTTTAAAAAAAAAAAAGGTATTTTTCAACTTTCTTCACCTCAACTTGGTGAATGCTCAAGAAATTGCCGTTTGACTCTATTTATTAGCAGTGTCTTTCATCTTCTAACGTGATCAAAATGGGCCCTGGGGTTACGACCTCTGAAAGACACAGTCTTAATTAAGAAAATATATTTCCCTCTGGATTCTTTCACTTCAAGTCCAAAATGAATCCTTTCTGTGCAGTTGAACTATTGATTTGGTAAAGAACAGAGGGATCAAGAGAGAAAAGGGAGGAAAACAAAAGACCATGATCAATGAGGGACACACCATGTTGTGTTTCAAGAGATGAGTGAAAAAATGTTATTTTTCTCTGCCATCGGGATTTGCAATCCAAATGACTTCTACCTCCACCAGCCTATTAGTGGCCAGGAAGGTTCTCCAGGCCCGGACTCCATTATCACCACCGTAGCATTCCTACTGCCTTCAGCCCACCCTCTCAACGTCTCCTGGCTTGCAGCCATGAGGTCTCTTGGGTAACTAGGCTCCAGTCATTTTGGGTTGACCATCTGCTCTTTCAGGATGAACTCTGAATCCGACATAGCCTCTCGGGGCCTCCCACAAACAGGCCTTCCCACTCAGGATTCTGACTCCTGGCTTCCAAAGTTGTACCAATTCCATACAAACTACATGTGTTACCCCATGGAAATCTCTCTAGACACCCTGCAACTCTCTGGCATCTTTGCATTTGTGACCTAAATTAGCACATTTTGTGAGAAAGAGCATCACTGAACCTGCCCCCTGGCCCTGTCCCGGACCACCAAGAGGCCCCTCGGGTAACAGTCTTGCTTCTTTCCTTCTTCTTGCTTTGGTTAAATATGTCCTTTCCTCAAGGTAAAGGCATATGCTTTATTCAATGTTCACCCCTTCCTGCACTGTTTAAGAATGTAGTGCTAGGTGAATACATGTTTCTACATAGATAAATAAAGGTTTCATTATTTGGGGGTCTCGCCCTGTGGTTGCCATGTGCATTTAGTATCAGTAATTGCCAACCGGTGTTTAGGCCACATGGTTATTTCCTAATTTTTGAAGCAAGGGTTGTAGATATGCACATGACCATTATAATTATTTTTTCTAAATTGAAGTCAACCACATAGTTAAGGAAAAGGTTTTGTTAAGATATTTACTAGCGTGATGGATTGATTGATTCTTTTCTTGCAATTCTATCATTTTTCGCATGAAATATTTCATGACTATGAGGTTGCTGGGCACTCAAAATTTAGAACAGAAGGAGGCAGGTGCATATAAGGGAGTGTGAAAAGGTACTCCCAGATTTATATAGATACATAAATAAGTGATCGATTAGTAAAATAGTTTTATTTACAAAAATAATCTAAAATCTATAATAGGGTGGGTGAAGTACCTACCTCCTGTCTTCATAAATAAAGGTTTATTGGCATATACAAAGAAAATAAAGTTAGAATACTTTTATCATTTCCCAGTGAGTTGAACTGTTGTTAGTCTGACTTTCCTCATCACTAATGGTGGTTTTTTTTTTTTTACTTTAAATATACTTTGTTTGATAATAACAATCTATACCATATTACATTTCATTTATACTAGCTAGTACATTATTTCCCAAACAATTCCTGTGTCCTTAGATTTAATGTGTATCTTTTGAAGGACACACATACACACACACACACACACACACACACACACACACCCCTAGCTGAATGTTTTTATATGATCTAGAAGGTTTTCTCACATTTGTGAGGTAAGCTACACATGGTGATTATGGATATATTTTGAATTATATCTGCGATATATATATGTTAAATAATGTCTGTGAGCATGTTTTGTTTTTTTCTGACTGTGACGTCTTTCTTAGTTTCTTTGTTTTCTCCTTTCTTGCCTTCCCTTGGATAATTATTTCAATTCACTTTTTCTCTGTCATTTGGAAAATAATCCAATTCTAGGTAACCATACTTATCTAAAATATAAAGACAATATCTTTTTCTTCATCTTAGAAAAGGTAATTACTCTGGAGTATCATCTCTAATCATCATTCTTTCCCATTTTATATATCATGATGTCTTTTACTTTCTTATTTTTTAGACAATGCACCATCATGCTATTGTTTTATACAATCTTCTTCACTGGTTTTCTTCGCATTTAATCATGTATTTGTTGAACATTGTTCTTCTTCCTGAAATATCTTTAGAAATTCCTTTAATGAATGTTCTGTACCTCTCTGAAGGTGCCCTTGCTTTAGCAATATGTTTTTATTTGTTGATTGTTTAAAAATTCATTCATCTGTTTCTAATATTCTATTCTAAGGGGAAAATATCCTACCCATTTTCAACGGCTTCATTAGAATTTCAACAGATTGCTGCAGATTCTGCATTCCAGTTCTCCGTAAAAATCAGCTCTCTAATGTTGTAGATGGACCACATAAGTTTAAATTTTCATAGAACTAAGCCCATACACCTTAACAAGAGTATAATAAGCATTTAAATGCACCATGTTCTGTTGCTGGGTGGACTCAAATCAATCAAGAAGAGATTCCTCGCACTAGTACCAGTCAGCTCCAGAGAGTGACTTCAGACTAGGAAAGATAAGGGAAACAATTCACTTCAACTATTACTAAAGAAAGAATGCAAGAGAGAGAAAGGTAAACAATTCTGAATGCAGGCAAGGATTTCTGCTCCTATCTTGCCTGTTCCACAGGCAGAACATTTTCAAAGTTTTCATGAGATCATCCTGCAGCACAATCCTTAATATCAGTGCATCCAAACCAGAGACTTTTCAGCGTGCATTCTAAGAAACCTACCACTTCTAAAGGAAGACACTCATTAATTTTGTTGTTGAGTGTATTTTCCAGGAGAGCAGCAATTACTGTGACATGGCACTTTCAGCTTCCATCAGTTTCTTCTAGACTGAAATAGAATATTTCTAAAATAAGAAGTATGCCTATAAGTTCTCTGATCCAGGTGACCTCAAATGAGTTGAGGTCAAGGAATTTGTAAAGACAGAGACAGCAAAGAGTAAGATGGCGAGGAAATTTCGAACCTCTCTGGGGAACTCATTTGGGTTGAGAGCTTTTAGAAGTGCCTCATATGTCTCAGGAATAAATTTCCCTCCATTCCTTCTCAGTAGCAGATTTAGACTAACATGCAGTAAGTTTTAAATTGCAAACATTGATGGAAATTTCCCAGCACCTAACTTGACTTCTTGAGTACATGGCCAATAATTTTTTAACAAGATTAATAAGGTGCCATGTGAGGCAAAATTTGAAAGTGTTCATTCACCATATTATGAAGTTAGGTTTATTATAAGTTTCTCCAACTGGCCAAGTTGGTTGATTCAATAATGAGTACATTTTGGAGGAAGCAGTCACTTGACAAGTTAATCTACTGTATTTGGTAGTAGAGGGCTAGAAACCACTTACTCAAATAAATATCATCAGTAAATACCATTTTTATACATAGTAACTACATTCAGGTTGGGGCTAAGTTAGAATCTGTCATAATATAATGCTGATTGGAGTATTCTGACCAGAATAAAATATTTTGAAAATGTAGTTTGCTTTTTTCAGGGGAGTTTATCAACTCTGTAAGTGCAGAGACCCAGGATTTATTTCTTTCTATCTTTGGGAATATCATTCATCTTTCATTCCAGAATTGTAGACAAATATTTCATTCATTAAATCCACCAAGGTACACACCTAAAAATCATTTGTTCTACACAAAACTGCTTGATGTTCAAAATCAAAAGTTTAGTCATTTCACTGGATTCTACTTATGTCACTAACTTAGTTAATCATTTCACTTAGTAACTTCTATCCTTAGTATCACTTGTATAATACTTTCTCTAACAACTCACCCCATGAACACCTCCAATTCATCAACCTTCCCACTGCTATTATTCCTCTTTTTTTTCTTTCTTCATTTACCTTTTTTGATTTAAGATACCTTCTTCCCTATGATGTATATTTTCTTCTTCAGGATGAAATTCCTGGCCCATCATTGTAGCTAATTTTCCCCTCTCTGATGGTGACTGACTAACTAAAACGTAACCATGAATTCAATGCCCATCTGACTTCTCCAAGTCCACACTCACCCAACTGAGAATGGCTTTAAAATACACCAGAACATCTTTCTGGTTCTTTATTAGAGCCCTCATACTTAGCATGGAGACTCCAAAAATGGTTTTTCAATAAATAAATGATGTCAAGACTGTGAAGCTAAGGTCAATAGTCACTTGAGCAAAAGATACACGGTAACTATGTTTTTCTGCCTTCCCTACTACTCTGCTCACCAAGAAGAATAGAACATGCCTACAACAGATACATAATGAATGGCTGTTGAATTAATGAATGGCCATATGTGGGAAAATGGCATAATCAAATATCAGATTATTTTCATTTTTTGCTGACTTTTCTTTGATCTTTGCATTTTTGGATAGGAAATGGTTTATGGGCCAATTTAAGTGTTTTTGGCCTCCATTTTTGTAACATACCCATAAAAAATAATCTGTCTCCGCTACTCCCTGCTGAGAGTTCAAATCAGAAAGACTTACAAAGATACCAAAATGTCCAATTCACAAACAAAAAATATCTTGGCATTATGTTAAAAACTTGATCTTTTAACTTGATATTATTTCGTGTGTCTTAGCTACTCCTCCTGCAAGGAAAATAAAGCTCATATTTTATACTTGCTAGGTTTTTATTATGTATAATTATTAACATTATTTATTATTTATAATCAGAGGGACCAGAATATGTGCTAATCATACTGCTTAATTAGAAATAAAAATTCTTGAATGTCAAATATTCTAATAATGACATAATTGAAAAACATTCCCTATTTAATAATAACACTTTGTTACCATAGTATTAATTTTTCAATCATCTGGAAAGCAGTTTTGAGTGGCTCAGTGGGGGTCAGGAAGAGATTGAATTTATCTGTTCCTTAAAGACTTTTTATATTTCCACTTTTTTGCCTAAATTATATAAGCTTAAAGAATCTTTAGATCTCTGCCACCTATTTACCTGTGCCAAAGGGCACATTTTACAGAACCATTGACTTACAATCCTATCCTTATTAGCAGACTAGTTGTCAGATCACCCCAGACAAATCTGAGATAATTTTCTATTGAGGATTGTGTCCTCACCAAGTCTCTCCACTTCCATAAAGACAGCAACCATGTCCATGGCTCCTTCCCTGCCAGCATGAAAATGTACAAATGTGGTGTAAGAATTCAGTTAAGAAAAATTTCATTTTCTCTGAGGACATCTGGTCTACCCATCTCTCTGGACATTTCCTAAAGGAAATGGTGGTGAATCAATAACAGATCAGCCATAACATCAGAACCATGCTAACACCAGTGACAGGCCTCTGTGGAAGTGAGTTAAGTGAGTTATTTGGCAGGGAGCTCATCAGTCTCCCTTGAGTCCACTCAAGGAAGAGTCCAAAGAAGCCCAGTGATAAGTCAATCCAGACCTTGCTGTCAACTATGGCGCTAATCACATCTCAGAGCTTTGTTATTTTTTTAATGAAAATGCCCAAGAGCAGTATCTTTAGTTGAAAAGATCTTGAGCATTTTCAAACTTTCATATGCTTGTGTAGCTTCTTTTGCTTTAATGTCAACTTGTGTTTCTACTTCTTTGCCATTTTAAATGTTTTCTGTAGTAAGAATGCAGACAGACACACACACATATACACACATCCCTACATGCATGTTCATATCCACATTACACAGTTTACCTTACATGTAGAAAATATATGACCAGTTCCTTTAGCAACTCTCTCTAAACAGTTTATTGGTTTTTTCAGCGAACAGTAACTTAAATGAAATGAATAAATCTTCAAGAATGCTGTCCTGCCCCGGTGGAAACCATAGGGTAGATACTAATGAGTGGGAAGAAAAATATCCAAGTGACACTCAAATTACAAGTCAGCAGTTACCTGTCCCATCTGATCACTGGACCATTCTAATGTGCACACAACTTCCAAAATCAATTTCAGCCCAGAGTGAAAGCAAAAAATGGGAGCTCAGGCTTCTCTCCTTAATTCCCTTGTTGACAAATCTTGAGTCATCATGAAGCAATTTAGTACTTTCCCAGTCCCATATGGCACCTGCCTTTACTGCTGTCTCACAAACAAGGAGAAGACCACCCAGGAGGCTCCCTGGACTTTAAAAATTAATCCACTCATTACTGCATTACTGTTTCAGGAACCTGTTTTGTGGGCAGCATAGTGCTGGACTTCAGAGAGTATTAACAAGACCTTTTCCCTATGTCAAGCCAACAGCATAATAGGCTACACTGCTTTGTGGCTGAGAGTTAAAAAAAAAATGTGAAGGAAAGGGACAAAGGATCATGTCTTTAGGGGATGGGAGATCTGCATTCACATTCCAAAGAGAACAGCCTGGACCCTGGAAAGTAGATTAACTTTGATAAGAGCAGATTAAAAAATAATAGTGAAGACTTTTTTTTTGGGGGGGAGTGTGGGTTGCAGGGACATGGCAATTAAACTATTGAAGATACAAGCACATCACAGAAAGAACCTACAGATCTCATGTGAGAAACACTATAGATTGTTGATAATCTAACCATAGTTTATATTTGGGTCCAGTTAGGTTAAATCATTTTGCCAAGTTCACACAATCAGACCAAACATGACAAGGACTAACACTTTAGTCATGCTTTCCACCAGCTCTGAGGTACTACATGCATTTTTTAACTTCTCCAGGGTTTAGTTTCCTCGTCTGCAAAATGAGATAATATCCAACTTATTCATAAGATGAAGAAACAATTGTTGTCAGTGCTCCTTGGTGTTTGTTATACGTTACTTATTAATACACTTATTATCTTCATGGTAATCACTCTTGCTCCTTTAAATAGCAAAGTGCTCTCCTAGTTGGAAATGTCAGCTGATGCTAAAAACAGAGATTCAGCACAAACATAGAGCCTTGAATATTTGGTATCACCTATACAAAGTGGACAGCGGTGTCTATATGATAATTGAAGAGAGCAGCACCACTTTATGCCTCTTCCTACCACGTGTGGTTAGAAATTGAACACTGCAGGTGGACACTAACATGGAACAAATAGGCCTGTTCATTTCCCTTGTCTCTCTTCATGGACGTTGGAATATCCACCAATTGTCACGGAGCCTACTGGTGCCTGGATGGTGCAATCTGGTACCTGCTCAGTGCAAGATGCACCTTGAGAACCACGGGGAGGATGGGAGTGTAAGGGTTAGGATGAAGAAATGAGTCTCTATCCTTAGCCACTTGGGACATGATTGATAGGAAAATTGCCAAAATCCATGACATGGGGAGGGAATTTCCAACAAATATCACTGGTAAGAGGTTCGGGTCCTCCTTTCCATTGGGACTGTCACATGTAAGACACCTTTGCTTTCTGGATGAAACATTAAAAGACAAGATTACTTAACACTCAGAATCACCAGCCTTGTTTCCTGAGGATTTGAAATGTCACTGCCATCCCTAGCTAGCTTTGCCTCCCCTGTCAGTGCACATGAGTCTTTCTTAAGTTATAAGTATATGATTGAACTTTAGGAGATGAATGCAGATTATACATTCAATAATTTTGAGCAGTTGACAAAAAGGTGTGTCTGTGATTAGAGCCTGTCTCTTTCCTCCTCCTCAAGTGTCTGTCTCCATCAGTCATCATCTTTCTTGCATCTTCAAATTTCCATCCTCAGCATAAAAATGCTCTAAATCAGCCTATTATTGTTTTATTTTTTAATAAGGTGGCATTGGTTTACAGCACTGCAGGTAGTGTAGGGGAACAGGTTTACCTCCTCAGAGGTAAGCACCACACCTACCATCTACAATGTAAGCACCCAGAGTCCTTGAGGTAGACTAATGACACTCCTTCCCTTTTGCCTCAATTCAGCAGTGACAGTTCTAGGGCTTATTTGATTTATATTTTTCAGTTGCTTTGTTTTATTTATCTGTGTTCCACTTGAGAGAAAGTGTCAGTTTATTTGCTATTCTTCTTCTAACTTCACTTCACTAATGATACTCCCTTCCGATTCCATCATGTTGCTGAAACGATCAGTTCTATTTCATAGTTGGACAATATTCCATTGTGTATAAATACCATATCTTCTTAAGCAATTCATATATCCTTGGGTGTTTAGGTTGTTTACATGACTTGGTTATAGCAAATAATGCTTCAGTGAATACACAAGTGCATACACCTCTTAGATTTACTGTTTTTGCATTCCTTGGGTAAATATCCAGGTGTGGAATTGCTGAGGCATATGGTAGATCCAGTTTTAGTATTTTGAGGACTCTTCATACCATTTCCCACAGGGGCTGAGACAATCTACATTCCCATCAGCAGTGAAAAGGTTTTTTTTTTTCCTCTATACCTTTGCCACCTTTGTTTCAGCTTGTTCGTTTTAATATGGATCATTCTCACAAGCCTGAGACCATATCTCACTATGGTTTTGACTTGCATTTCTCTGATAATGTTCAACATTTTTTCATAATCTGTTGACCTTCCTCAAGGAAGAGTCTGCTTAGAAATACCCATTTTTGATTGTGTTCTTTGTTTATATTTTGCTGTTTTACGAGATATTTGTCAGTCTCCACGAGTGATTCCTAAACTGTTCTGCCACCAATGCATTCTAAAAACCTATTCCTGGTTAATAGTTCTAAGTAAAAACTTAAAAATATATAAACACTGAAAATAATTCACATTTTACATCTATAGATAAAATATAAAATATGGGTATAGCAAAAGCAAATCCTAGAATTTTGGATCAAAAAATAAAATCCTGAGGTTTTTTTTTTATTTTTTTTTAATTTTAATTTTTATTTTTTTATTATTTTTTTTAATTTTTTATAATCAAATAGTTTATATATATATACATACATTTCATATCTCCTGAGGTTTTTTTTTGTCAGTAAAAATAAATCTGTGTTTATTTGCCACAGCCTCAATTATTTTCCAGGAGTCTATCTTCGGCCCACAAATATACAGCCCTATAAAGGAATTTTCAGAAGCAATGAGTTGGAGGTAAAAGATGAATGTAGCTCAATGCAGGACGACACTGTGCAGAAGTACAGTTATGGCCATCATAACCATTTGTTCACATCCTGAACTTCAAGAGCTTTTTCAAGTTCATGCCTCTTCACCATCATGGCATGTTAAATATCTTTACACACTTGGAAATACAAAGCACAGATTTCCATGATCCAGTTATTACAGGGAACTGAGGAACAGAAGTGACTGGTGAGGTGGTAACTTAAAAACCATTCAGAAAGTCAATGAATCTTAAGGCAGCATGATGTCAGGCTAAGAAGTTATGCTAAGTATAGGAAATTGATGCTTTAAGGAAATCTAAGTGTCCATTAGGAAGAATTTTAGTCCCTTCTTCTTAAAAGAGCACTACATTACTTATAATTTGAGACAGCTTTCTTTTCATGTGCATATAACTTTGAGGAAGTGGGGTTTATTCTATTACATCACTCTGTTCACCAATGAAGGAACTTTGGTAAGAAGCAATGCTTTTTATGATCTCCAACATTTATTGTTTGGTTTGTAAGAAAATCCACATCAACTTTAAGGGCACAATGTTCATGCATTTCATTCAGTTAGTTAATCAGTCACTGTCAAAATATTAAATAGTATACAGGTGTGAGTGTGTGTGTGTGTGTGTGTGTGTGTGTGTGTGTGTGTATGTGTGTCTGGGAGTGTGAGGTATGTGGAAGATTGCAGTGTTTAGCAAATTGGGTGATAATTCATCAACTCAGAATTTTACATTCCAATGAACAAGATGGGAATTAATAACACAATAATAAAACAGATTTTACAACTGTTGTAACAGCTACCACTGAGATATACGTGATTCTCTGATAATGTCTAACAGGTAGGAAGAAGAGGAAGGATGCTTGCTTAGAGAAGAGAACATCACCTCAATCCAGGACTGATGTCAAGAATAATGGGAAAGAATTATAGCCTCATTTAGAATGTGCAGTCTAAAACCGTATGAAAATTTCCTAATAATAAACCAAAACAGTTCCTTTGGGCTGCTTAAATCCCTTTTTTAGAAACACACAGACAAAACTTTACTCTTTGCATATTTATCCTGTTACCTCAAAACTAAAAAGCCAGGGCCTTGATGTTATAATAGATAAAACTTTATTTATCAAAATATTCTGAAATTTAAAATGGATAAAGGTGATCTAATAAGTGTTCAACATTAGTATAGAGATGCTTGGGGATTTTGCTTTGCTTTGTTTTGTTTTGATGAAAACTAGTACAAAAACTTTTTTGTGAAAACAAGAACAAGTCCTAAATTTAATGTTTTGTTTGTCCAAATTTGTTCCTCTCCACTGAAAATCATAGGAGAGCAGAGAAATAAAGTGGAAACATAAAACATCATTCTAATAACTTCTCTTATTGAAACAATTTCTCTCTTCATCAGTGGGGTGATAGCAGGAATTCATTTTACGTTTCTTTTGAGCTTTTCTGATAAAGATATACATTCCTAAATGAACACTCTGAATGCCCATCCGAGATATAAAAGCCAGACACTGTGTACAGAAAGAAAATCCTCCATTCCTAAGCTCCCTTTCATGTTAGGACACATTTCAGTATCTGAATTTATGGAGCTGTCTAAATCCCCATAATAGCCACAGGATAATGAATCCCTCTGACCAGGTAGCCACAAGCTCCAAAGTGAATTATTAGTTTTTAGGAGAGAAAAAAATGAGTGGATACAGCATATTAATGACTAGTTCCATCCATGCCTTGTTTTTCTTTCCTTTTATTAAAATGTTCGGTGATTCTATCAGCAGTCCTCAGTCTATATGAGTGATAAAACATAATAAAATAGCACATTTACTTCTCTGCCAAAGAATTTTCAGTCATTGAGAAAAATACAAGCTTTGTTTTAAAAGCAGCCCCTTTGTGATGCGTTTTGTCAAACTAAAACACCTTCCCTCGTCTTGCACGGAAATGGATATATCTGCAGCTCGCTTTCTGCAACCATCTACACAATGGAGAGGTTTGTATCCACCAAAGCCACTAGATCAGACCTGTTCTCAATCTTCTGAGCAGAATTATGAGTGGCTTCCTTATTTATTACTTTGGAGGATTTTAATTTTATGCAGATCACATCAGCAGACACACAGCTCAGCTGGCCCAACATAGACTTTCCAACTCTCTGGAAATAGCATAAACTAAAATCACTACCTAAACCACCACTGGACTTTAGTGGTGATGAGACGGTGAGGAAGGTTAACCCTCTCTGTATTACATGAGTGAACATAAACTTCTGTAGTGTTTACAGTCAGTTAACACACAGGCAAGCTCATTACCATAGACCAATGAGGGGGGTGGCTAGGAAGGGGAGTGGGTGGTGGTGATGTTCGTGCCCTCGGACCTTACGACCCAAGAACAGTGGGCTTGTTCTGTGCAGCACTGAGGAGACAGGCCCTCGCACAGCCAGGGCCCCACATCTCAAGGAGAAGGGAGAACACACTTCATGGTACCATGGTAACATGGCATTTTCCTTATCTTCTTTCTTTCATTTTGCATTCTGTTCCAATCAAGTAGGGAAACCCCCATAAGTTCAGAGAAAAAAGAAAATGCTTTTCTTCTTTCCCCCAATGCTATCCAGGTCTTCTTTGTTTTTTAATCATGAACAGAACTGGAAAATTAGACACACATGAACACAGCACTCAATGTGCCTCTAAGAAATGGCAGTGGTTTGAATCAAGCTTTCATTGTGAACTGTCTTCACTGAAGAAATTCCTGAAGACCTACCAGCAAAGATCTGCCGGAAATGGAAACAACATCTCGAAATGGTGATTCCCAAAGGATGAACGTCCCCTGGCGCTTGAGCAGTCAGGAGACATCTACCACCTCCGTGGGTCTCCCCACCATCAGTCCAGGCGTGATGGCACTTGACTTGCCTTTCTTCGGCTCGGAGCTCTCTCCTCATTGCCTGTCTCTGGTTACTCTTCCTCTGGTTGATGCTTTGCCTCTTTTGTTTCATAGCAGTGAAGGGCTGTGCTGCATTGCAGGTTATTGGCTACCAGCAATCCTCGGAGAATTTCTTTCCTGCCTGTTTGCAGCCATCCCGTTTCTCCCATAATAGAACCCTGACCCCCATGCTACACACGCCTTCCACCTGGCAGAAACAAACTACATGAGGTAGAGCTTCCAAGCTGCACTGATTCCGTGTTACAAATGGTTTTTTCCTGACATTGATGAAAATCCTCAAATGTGTGATGGGACATTGGTGACAAAGATAAATCTCATCAGCCAGTGTGCAGACAGGCATCGATGTGAGCTGAAAAAAGAGCAAGTAAGTAAGAAACTTGAGCATATAGGTCACCTCCAGAAGAACATTTCTTTCACCGGTTAGCCACTGTTTTCACCCCTTCGGTAATGACAGCTATCTGTGTGATTTGGCTAAGCAAATACCGCTTGCCATGCTGATAGAATTCTGCTTCCTTCAAACTGAGATCATATGTAGAATAATTGAAAATATCTGATATGTGAAGTTATTCCTCTAAATCCTTCAGTGCCTGAGTGTGAACGTATTGTTACTTCAGATACAGAGCAATTATCGACTTGGGTGTCGATAAATTCTAAATACATGATAAATTCTAAATACAAAACAGCTGGCCAGTGGATGCATGGATGAAGGTGTAGATGAATCAGATAGTA